>CM021100.1:273719966-273818800 GCA_007115665.2 Sequoiadendron giganteum | reverse complement strand
GATATAGGTAGAGAGAGGGCAAAGAGATATAGAAAGAGGGGGAGGGAGGGAGAGATAGAGAGAGTAGAGAGGGAGGAGAGAGATAGAGAGAGGTGATAGAGAGAGAATTAGAGAGGGAAAGAAGGTGGAGATATTGAGAGAGAGGAGGCAAGGAGGGAGAGAGAAATAGGTATAGAGGGACAAATAGGTAGAGAGAAGTAGATTTTAAAGGAGAGATATAGGGAGAGGTAGGGATGGAGAGAGAGGTGAGAGAGGTAGGGATGGAGAGAGAGGTGAGACAAAAATAGAGAGAGGTCTAGGTAGATAGAGGGAGGAGGAGATAAAGAGAAAAATAGAGGGAAGGAGAGAGGGAGGAAGAGGTAGGGATGGAGAGACAGAGGTGAGAGAGATAAGAGAGAGGAGAGGTGAGATAGAGAGAAAGAGAGTAGAGAGGGAAGGGGAAAGAGAGAAGTGAGATAGGTGATAGAGATGTGTGATGGAGCTTAAAATTAGAGAGATAAGGAGGAAGGTGGAGAGATTGAGATGGAAGGAGGGGGGAGAGAGAGATGTATAGAGGGATAGGTTAGATAGAGAGAAGTAGAGAGTAAAGGTGGGTGAATGGAAGAGAGAGGGAGAGAGAGGGGGAGAAAGAGAGGTGAGATAAAGAGAAGTAGAAAGGGAAGGAGAGAGAGAGGGAGATGGAGAAAATTAGATAGGGAGGGAGGGAAGGAGAGAGAAGTGAGATAGAGAGAACTAGAGAGGGAAAGAGAGAGAGAATGATAAGATAGAGAGTAGAGAGGGGAGGAGAGAGCGAGGGAAGCAAAGAGAGAGAGAAAGAGAGGAGAGGGAGGGAGGGATATGTAGGTATAGAGAGTAGAGAGAGATATATAGAGATTAAAGGAGAGGGATGAGAGATAGAAAAATGTAGAGAGGGAAGGAGGGAGGGAGATAGATATTGGAGAGGGAAGGAGAGAGAGATGGACATGTAGAGACATAGTTCTTGAGCTCAAGGAAGATATTGTTAGATAAAGGGATGGAGATAGTGTGAGAGAGAGAGGTCTAGAGAATAAGAGATGTAATGAGTGACATAGATGAAATTCGACCTCCTGAGTACTAAAATTTGACCTCCTAATTACTAAAATTTGACATGCTGATTACTGAAATTTGACTAAGTCTGAAATTTCTAAGATCTTCCAAAAACTAGAATTTGCATTATAACTCTTAGACATCTAAAACCACTCTCAAACATCCTGCCTATATATACATGAAATATAACTTAAAGTATAAGAAATTAAATGTCCATATGTAAATGTAAACTTATACTTAAATGTTGATTTCATGTATATAGTTTCCCTGACAGAGAAAGCAAAAATCTAGTTTTGTGCAAAGCAGGCCATTTGGTGCTCGCCAAATGACTCATCACATTTGGCACACGCCAAATTTGGCGCATGCCAAATGTGATGAGTCATTTGGTGCTCGCCAAATTTGGCACTCGCCAAAAGGCTTGCTTTAGACGTGTTAATTAAAAGGATTTGCTAAATTTTCTCATATTTTCGACCGTGCTCCCCATCTCATTTGCACGTCTTTCAATGCAAGTTTGTAAAAAAAACTGTGATAGCATTAACCTTTATCTCAACTATCTAAATATATAATTCTTTTTTCATTTTGATTTAGTTAAGGTTTTGATCCATGGCTTCTATTGTAAATGCCTTCATTTTTGGTCAAAAACCAACATGTGCTAGGTTTAGGATAGATTTTTACACGTTCATCGGAATGTGAAAGAAATTACATTTTTTGAAACTAGACTCCATTCTACACATGATGAAAAAAAAAAATCAATTTTCGATTAGTTTGCAAAAAATTTGGGGGGAGCACACTCAAATTTCTGCTTTTCAGGATGTGTCCACTTTGAAAATTCATAAAATATTATATATTCATTAAAAAAATTATCCGGAAGAAGGAGGATAAACTACATAGTGTTAGCTAATTTCTCACCATTGGGATTTTTTAAATTCTAAAAAAAAGTTAACCAAAAAGGGAGGAGCCCTCAGGCGCTATGCTATTTTTTTTTATAAAATAGGACCTATTTTGCCCCCCCTTTTCTTAATCTTCATTAATTTCAAAAAACAATAGTAGCTTAGAAACTAGACTCGGAGCACTTCAACTTTTGTTCTTGCCGCATCGTGAAATTTTGAGCGTAACTATCTTCATTTTCTCGTGCAAATCAGATTTTCTTGATTTTAGAAGAAAAAAAAAAGAAGAAAAAAGTGGCATCTCAAGAGCCAAAATTGTGTCACAGATTGGTGCACTTACCCAAAACCCTTCTTTCTCCTTAGACAAAGTTGAAGTAGAGTGCACCCTAGCTTCACTTGGTGTGCTCTTTTGATGTTTTGATGGAGGAATGTGGTTGCTTATACAAGTAACATGATGATAGGATTGATAGATCAAATGGATAGGATGAGAATATGATGAAGATAATCTAGGCTATAGAAGAAGTAGATAAAAAATGTAGTATCATAATAGTAAGATAAGAAGAGATATGATGCAAATGGGATGGAAGACCTCTCATTTATAGAATTTTCATGAGAAAAATAAAGGGCCAAGATGCATTGAGTGATGAATGACTAGGATTAATTAGGGGTAGGGTTGGGATCAAAGTTTTAGTAATGTGACAATTATCACATAAGGGATAAGGGCTAGGTTTAGGATTAGGATTAGGGAAACATCCTTATGTGGACGACTAGGATTAAAAGGTGTGATATTAAGTGAAGGGATGAGATGAAAAGTTAGACTTTTAGGAAGTGTCTAGGTTCAATGAATCTAGATAAGGAGTTAGTTAGGCATTTGAAAGGGACACTTGTCACATTATGACAAATTAAGATTATGATCCATGCGAACAAGTTTAATAGCTAGGATTAAATGGATAGAGGATAAAGGATAAAGTGGAATTAAATAATGGAGGAAAAAGTAATGAAAATTCATTAGTCTAAATTAATTAATTAGTTTAGTTGGAGGATTTGGAGATAAGGCTAATTATGGATGTATTAATTAAATAATAAATATTTATTTAATTAATTAATTGGTTAGGATAAGGGAAAAGGTTAAATCACTTAAATAAAATATATATATTTAATGGGTATGTGCAGGATCATGATGGGCCAAAAAGTGACGATATGTAAGTGATATGATGGCCCATGTGGCTGACGACTTTTTTTTACCCAAAATTGATGAAATGAAAAGGGTTTTTAAAGGAGATTCTCATCTTTCCACCCATATAAATTATTCTTTACTTTGAATTTAATAAATAATTATTATTCATTTTCTATTTGAATTATGACTAAAGTCCTGATTGATAAGTTGATTGAAAAAAATGTATAGCTTTCAAATGGTATCACTTTTTTTGAATCTGAAACATGCGTCACATTCTATGCTTTGCAATAGGTTTAAAAAAAAAATTGAATTTCATGAAGTTTTGACCAAGTTAAGTTGGTTAGACATACGAGTTTTTATACTTTTTAAAAGTTGTAATAAAAAATTCATAATTAATTATTTACTTGGAAAAAAAATACAAAAAAATATGCATCACATCGGGAAATGAGTCCTCTACTTATATCTTAAATATTGTAAAAAAATATTATCATTTTATTGTGGTAAGGGTGGTCAGACAGACACCTACTTCTTATTTTTTCCCTAAAATTTAAGTACTACTGCATTGAAATTTCAAATTTTCACCAAATAGATTGATTTTAAAAAAAAAAACCTAGTAGTTTAGAAACTACATTTAATTTTCTATAGATTCTATTCTTACATATTTTTGAAATAATATAGATAACTTATTCAAATTTTTACATCAAGTTGCTTAACTCTGTTTTTTTTTAATTTTATCGCCACTTAAGGGCCTATTTTTTCCATGATGATCCTGCACATACCCTAATTAAATATTAGGATAGGTAAATTCAAGTGTGATTAGGTTAAAGTCACATTTCATATGTCTAAAACAACCTCTCATACCCCTAATAAAGCTCGAATATGATGAAAATTTCTTTTAGTTAAGGTTTGGTGAATATGTCTATAGTTTTCTTTGAAGGAGGAAAAAATTGAAGACAAATGAATTATTTCTAAATTATTTCCCAAATGTAGTGTATGTGGACTTTTGACATGTTTTTTCTAGTGATGGTAGTGTTGGTACTTAAAATTACACTCTACAATTATAGAATGAAAAATCTAAATACTAACCTTAGAGACACAGAACCAAGCTAGTTACTCATGTAGGAATCATGATTAAACTACAATTGGTATTCACTAACTAACAAGATTTTTATAATTCTTCTACTCTTTTGGCTTTAATTAGGCTAAGGATAACGTTCCTTGAGATCTTGTAGGTTGAATAGACTAGACTAGGCACACAACTTAGGTGATGATTAAGGTTTAAGGGTTAGAATGTGAATGTAAAAGGGTCTCATATTGTATTTTGTTCAGCTATCATTTTCTAATAAATGAGTATGAAATTTATTAAAATGTGGGATATTAGAGTTTTTATCAAGGCTTAAAATTAAATATGTGACCTAATATTTTAGGGACCTTTAGTTATCTTTGAATAGTATAGAAGGGTAATAATTAATGGGTGATCATTCATGCATAAATAGAGAGTTCATTACACTTTCTGGTAGGTGTAGCAAACAAGTATTGGATCTCTCATATATGAGTATTAGTCAACACTTTAAAATGACCACTTAAGGATTATTACCCACAAAACTAGTCATCTCTCATATACATATTGCTACCCAAAATTCCAAACAAATTTAATCTTTTAACTCATATAAAAATGTGACAATTTTTGTATGATTTTTTTTGTACAATTTAAAATCTTTAAAAATACGAAGTTAAGTATATAAGTATCGAATTGTCTCCCTTAATATAACTAAAAATTTAAAATAAAATAAAAATTATATTTTAAACTACCATTGAATTAAAACATCCATTGTCAAATTCATTTAATATAACTTAAAATGAATCAAGTTATGGTCAAACGTATGGTATCTTTGCTCTAAACCATTTTTCTTAGATATAATATCTTCTTTCTTAAAGCTTAAACCATATAAAAAGAAAATTTGAACATTGTGCTTTCTACCATGCTTTGATAGTATACTCTTCCATCTAAATTTTAAATCATCACATTGATTTTTTCTTATTTTATAAATATAACTTTATATTTATTGTTGCAATTTCAATTATTTACAATCTTAAATCAAATTTATTTATCTTTTTTGTTTAATTACAAAACTTAAAATATTTATATAATATTATATACTAAGTATAATTAAGTCCAAAATTTATAAAAAATTTTAAAAATTTTAAAATATAAGAAATTGAAAGAAAATTTATAAATGACTGAAAAAATTCAAATAAGAGATTGATACAATTGAAATACTATTTATAGTTACGTAAAACCCCTCATTAATAATTATATAGCCATGACAAAGGAAAACATTATACTCAAATCTAATAAAACTCCATGGGTGAACCCCACAAAAGTGGTTTACAATTGGAGTGAGGAAGGAAAACTTCCAAAAAATGACCCCATTTAAAAAAAAACCGTTTTGGGGGGTTCGAACGAACTCTAGGTTTGAGAAAACCCCTTAAATGTGGGAACCCGCATTTTTCTATTATGGAAAGGGGGTTCGCTCGAACCCCCCTTTTCCCACCTTCCCACCCTCCGACACAAAAAACTCCAGATTTTTGCCCTCCGAAGTTCAGGTTGAGGATGAAAATGGTGGAGATTTCACAAACCCAATTGGAATTAGGTAGTCCTCAAAACGAGCTATCCAATGAATCATATAATTTTAATATGTTTTGGATTTATTATATATGTGTTTTTTTAGTTTTATTAAATAGGTTTTTCACCAAAAATCAAGCTCTCTGTTCTGCACATGTGGAAAAATAGAAGATTATCAAAATAAAATTTTGAAAAATATGTTCAGGCTAGGTATTGATGTCCTTGATCCATTAAAAAAATTTAATTTCGATACATACAGAAAAAGTTATGCTATATACAGTCCGCCTATGTCTGAATTGTAATTGGTTTGACTTCAAAACTTGATTAAAGAAAAAATATTTAATAAAAAACGTGAAACTAAATGAATTGGTTAGATATCATAGTTACAAATATAAATTTGAAAAGATGAGAATTTTATCCTTCATACAAACAAATTTATGTTGTATACAGTGAGTGTCACTCCTTAAAAATGTTGTTTTTTTAAAAAAGCTAGTTTTCGAAGGAGATGGAAAAATAAGTGCAATCTGATTCCAATTTTTTTTAAAAATATATATTTAGAATCTGTAGACAAAATGTCACAAATCACTAGTTTGCATCATCTTCAAATTCCTCACGGTTTAGTCGCTATAGGAGCCCGAAAATGAAGATTTAGATAAAAAAAATAGTTCAGTGTCCAGTTTGCCCAAAATTTGTAAACCAATATTGTGGGATCACCCTCGTTTAAATGAAAATAATGATATAAATTAGGGTACAAAATGAACAAAAAATATAGCAATACACAAGTAAATTGACACTGAACAATATGCAGGTCAGAAGGTACTTGTGTGTCATAGAGTATGTCTTGCAATGTTAGTATAACACACCTTCATGGAATGCATTACTTAAAAGGAAATCAAAAGTAATATAAACAAAACTACAACCTATCCTTCTAAATCATCTCATGGCTCTCTAATCCTGAGGAATCCTACAAATTATGCTCTCAGATCTTATTATGGTTGCACAATAACCTGCAAAGATTGACAACTCAAGAAACAAGATGCTTAAAATGAATCTACATGCTTATATTTTTTGGTTTTTCAATAACTTGATGCATAGAAGCTAAATGATCCTATGGTGGAATGATGTTAAAATCTAAGTGTTGAAATGATGGTGAAATATAAATGCTAAATGGAAGATGGAAAGAACTAAACTATCAAAATGAAAATGCAATTATAACACTAAAGTGAACTCAAAATGTGAACTAAACTAAGATGCTCTCCAATTCTCTCACAAATGTACTAAAATTTAGCAGCATAAACTTGTCTAAATCTTCATCCCTAAAATGTTGTAGCAAAGGGATCTATTTATATATTTTTCAAGCCTCAAGATGATGTGGCAACAATGGACGGTCAGGATTGTGATCCTATGGCATCAATGGTAGAGCATCGGGAGGTTAGAAGGAATCAGGGAGGTGGTTCCCTTCCACAAGACAAATTGCCAAGTGTAGAAAGGAATCATAGAACAAGAGAAGCCATGTGTCTCAATTTGTTCAAAATTGGTTGCAAATTTGTTGGAGATGATGGTGTTGGTGGAGGAGGAGTGGGTGCGCCAGTCTTTGGGGTTATCACCAAGAGGCGGCAGTCGGGACCAACTAAGTAGGGACCATTGATAGTGTAACACACCTTCATGGAATGCATTACTTAAAAGGAAATCAAAAGTAACATAAATGAAACTACAACCTATCCTTCTAACTCATCCCATGGCTCTCTAATCCCGAGGAATCCTGCAAACTATGGTTGTTGCTATAGTCGATAGGGTATAGACTACTGCACAGGGTACAAGTACTACCGACCTTGTTAGAGAGCCGAGAGAGTCCGCTAAGGAGGCAAAATACTACAGGGACAGATACCATGAGGTCGTGCCACTAGGGCAGATGGTGAGTTACACTAGATCTAGGTCTAGGCACACCCGTTCACATACTACCAGCAGAGGAGTTAACCAACATCTTCCACCAAGCGGACCTTCACCACCAGGGATAGGACCATCAAGGGTAGGGCCATTGGGCATAGGATAGAGACCATCCACATCTGGTGGCAGTACCATAGGATCTCCCAGACAAACATGATTGTGTATTATGATTTATAGACTCGGCCTTTGTGCCACATTTTTTCTGTATCTTATTTTCAAATTTATGATTGTATACTTGACATATTTTCAGGAGTTCATATGATATGCAACAACAGTTGATGATCTTATGTGTTGATATTTTATTATGGATGGATGCATTTAATTTGAGTTCTATATGATTATTCTATGTTTTGATATGATTGTGTTATGGATGCACATATGGATGATGATTCTTTCATTATGGATGGATAGTTTACGAGATGAACGATATGAATGTGAATGACATGAAATGTGATTTTTATCATTTTATGTATTATTGATGTATGGACGCAAATGGTTTTATTATGAATTGCAAATGGATGATTATGGATGGTGATATGGATGCAAATGACCTGAAATGTGATTTTATTATGAATGATTTGTAATACATGTAGATGTATAGATGTATGATTTTTATGCTATGATGTTATGCAATGGATGTTATGATGAAAATATGTGATACAATTTTCCATGTTTTTGGTATTTTCTATGCAAATATATGAAATACATTATGATGTTATTATAAATGCTAATGTGATGAGATGAATAATGATTTTATTATAAATGCAAATATGACGAGATGGAAATGTGATGAGATGGATAATGACGTTATTATGATCTTGATGTGATGGTATTATGCTTTATTTTTGGAAATTTTCAAATGCAAATGAGTGTATGTTATAGAATGAAATGAAAATGTAACTGAATGATATTTTTGTTATGTCAAGTATACTCAAATTCTGTAGAAAGAAATAACATCAACCTTGAGGATGACAAGCTTAGAAAATATATAATGCAGATGTAAACTAATATGAAATGCAATTCTATCCATGCAATGTTGTCAATCTTATTTGTTGTGCATATTGTCATCATTGAGCATTTTATTATGTTGAAAGTTAGTACAAACAACGATGGTTTAAAATAGACCACATGATGACCTAAGTACAACTTCCATACAACTTTCGTTGAGATTTAATAATGCAAGATAACACAAGCATTTGGCTATAATTAGACTGAGATGACCTAAGTATCACTTATGTAAATAAACAAGAGTCAATCATGTTTCTATGCAAATTCAGAATGTCATCAATGATACTTTGTAGAGCATGTCCCGCGACAATTTGCACAATAGTAATAATTAACTCACAATCATCAGACAAAGAGAAATATCATTCTTGATCACAATACCTCTAGTTTATGGCATCATCAAGGTACTCCCAAGAAATGATAACAACAATCACAATATATATTATTTGAACATTTTTGTTAAGACGATCCAATCATGACTCAGAAGATGATCCTTTAGTGATGAGATGATCTGGTTTGATGTTGATGTTTGATTTGAATTGACTGATTGGATTGGTTTTCGATTTTCAAATTTTCAAATAGTCAATGCGATTGTTGTTTTGATGTTACGATTTGTTGATTGCTTGCCTGTTTATATATACTCAATGGTGATTTTCCCCTAGTGAGATCAGGATTTTGCCCCCAGTGAGAACAAGCCAACTTTATTATGGATATGTACAATGAGACCCAAGCCAGAGTGGGATGACCGCATTAGCCAAATATGGACATGAAGTTCACTATAAGATATGCATGAATGCGTAGGGATGGCAGAAGCAAACGGTCAACACACGCTCGAAAAGACAAAGAAGTCGACTTATCACAAATAGTGTCTGTTTACCAGGTTTTCACCATTTTTTTTATTGCACTTTTCAGATGTTATGATTTTTTTGCCGTTACCAAGACGCCTATTTTGCCAAGTTTTCATCAAGGCAACCATTTTTTTGATTTTTCACTTTTTTTGTATTTTTCTCTTTTTCTGATTTTTCTGATTTTTTCAAGACTTTTTCTGCTTTTTAGGATTTTTTCAGGACTTTTTCTGCTTTTTAGGATTTTTTAGGACTTTTTATGATTTTTTCAGGACTTTTAACATGCACTAGATGCATCAAGTATATAAATTTTTTAGGTGCAGATTGTTCATCAGTTTTTCAAATAGGTTCCCCTTGGGTGTAGATAAATGATATGCTCCCGATCCAAAGACTGAAACCACAACAAAAGGACCTAGCCAATTAGGTTCAAATTTTCCTTTGTTTTCTCGGTCCTACTGATTACATGGATTTTCTTTGAGTACCAGATAACAAACTTGGAATGTTCTAGGTTTGACTTTGTGACTGTAGCTTTAGGACATTCTCTGTTGATAGAATTTTAGGTGATTCACTGCCAGCTGATGACGTTCATCCAACAACTCGAGCTCCTACAATCTAGACACACGGTAATCCTCATCTTTGATGAGGCCCTTCAAGGATACTTGGAGTGAGGGTATCTCAACTTCAATTGGCAATACTGCTTTAGATCCATATACAAGTGCATAGGGTGTAGCTCTCATGGGTGTTCAGATGCTTGTACGGTAAGCCCACAAAGAAGGGTTTAATTGAACATGCCATTCGTGTCCAACATCGTTGACAATTTTCTTTAATATTTTCAGGATTATTTTGTTTGAGGCCTCAACCTAGCCATTCCCTTGAGGGTAATAGGGTGTAGAAAACTGATGTTGGATATGAAACTTTTCACAGAGTTCTTGTACATCCTGATTCTTGAAATGTATCCCATTGTCAGTGACAATGGATTGAGGGATACCATATCTGCAAATGATGTAGTTAAAAATGAATGATGAAATATGCTTCCCTGTGATGTTGATCAGAGGCACGGCTCAACCCACTTTGTAAAGTATTATGTGGCTGTGATGATGAACTTGTGTCCATTGGATGAAGGTGGGTGAATTTTACCCACAAGATCCAATCCCCATTGACAAAACACCATGTTGATGCAAAGGGCTGCAATTCTTGTGCTGGTGCATGGATGAGATTACCATGGATTTGACATTTTTGACATGTCTTGACAAATTGAAAGGCTTCTCTTTCCATAGTCAACCAACAATATCCCAGATGAAGGAGTTTCCTAGCAAGGGTTAAACCACTTGAATGAATTTTGAAAATACCTTCGTGGACATCGCGTAAAGTTGTTTCAGACTCATCATTTTCTAGACATCACAAAAGAGTTCCATCCAGACCTCGATGGTAAAGGACATTTGCTATTATGGTATGATGAGTAGATTGGCGGATGAATTTTTTTTTTTGGTTGCAGGAAAGATCGGGAGGAAGGATATTATCTTTTAGGTAAGCGTAAATCTATCCGTAGAGGGAAGTATTGGCATCATCCAGGTGGAAAATAAGTTGGGATTTAGATTCATCGTAGGCAAGGGTAAATAGTTGCTCCACCATGAACTCATAGCATCCAAGTTTTTCTGGAATCTACAGCAGAGAAGCAATAGTAGCTCCATAGCATCGACAACCTTGTTGTCACTCCTTGGAATTTGACCAAATTTTATGTCGAAAAAATACTTCTTGAAGTCGTCAATCATTCTCTTATAATGCATTAACTTGTCATCTTTGGTTTGATAATCATTGTTGACCTGATTGATGACTAGTTGTGAATCCCCATACCCCTGAAGCTCTGTAATTTTCCATTCCATGGCTATCTTGATTCTAATAATGAGTGCTTCATATTCTGCTATATTATTAGTGCAAGGATTTTTTGGAGTTGATCGACAATGTTGTATTGATTAGATGTAGTAGCAGGCTATTTGGAGGCACTACCCTTTAAAACATATTTAGTTTGAGCCCTTGTGGTCATGTTTACAGGCACACTATCTTGTCTTCCATTGATTTTGATGACATTAACTTGATTATCCATTAAAACCACGTCTTGTGGGATATCGAGGACTTGATTAGAAAGAATGTTGGTGTTGTTGATTGGATGACTAGTTACAACAGGATCGAGTGAGTTACTGATGTCATTTGTGTGATTTTCAAAGGCTGAGATATGAAGAATGGTGGTATCATGAACATAGTTCATATTTTTTCCTTTACCATTGTTGTTAGAAGATTCTCCTTTGTCATAATTTGGCAGAGGGTTTTTGAATACACCATGGTCAGAGTTGGTTTGAGGTTCCTCAATTCTTATGACTTTATTATCGATTAAATCCTATATCTTATGTTTCAGTTGCATGCAACTATTGGTGAGATGACCTTTACATCGATGAAACTCACAATAATGAGTGTCATTCCACCATGATGATTTTAACTTAGGTTCAAAGCCTCGAGTATCAGGTAAAGTGATGAGATTTTCTACAATAAGTTCCCTTAAGGCGGATTCATGTGATTGACCCAAGGGCGTAAACTTCCTTCGATTGTTTGATGTTTGATAAGGCAGATTCTTGGATGATGATGTTTGATTGTTTTGATTATTTCCTTGGTTAGAATTTAGACTATTGGTTTGATTGGCATTTTGGGTGGTCTTTTGATCTATATTTGAAGAACTTCTTGACAAACTGAAAACTGGTTTGGCATTATGCATTTCAACAGAGGGATCATTGTCATTGTTTTTGTACTTTTTCCAAGATTTGGTTTTATCATTGTTGGAGGAATTCGATGAATTGTTTTCATTATATATTTTCATAATTCCTCACTTGACTAAGGCCTCCTCAATTTTGATTCCATTTTCAATCAATTTTTCAAAGGTTGGAGGGCATTATAAGTCAAGTCTATAACTCATGTTAGGATTCAGATTGTCAATGAATAATTTTATCTTTTCCTTTTCCGTTATGGGTCAAGGATATCTTGTGAATAACCTTCTCCATCTTTGTAAGAATATGAGAAATGATTCTCCTTTCTTTTTTTACACATTACAAAGGTATTTCATCATGATATCGTGTTGGATGTTATACAAATATTGGGTAATGAATTTGTTTACTAGTTCTTCAAAAGACCTAATCCCTGAAGGCAATTGTGAGAACCATTGCATGCATTTCCCTCCCAAACTACATGGAAATAATCTCATTAGATATGTATCCTCATTGGCAAACTCAAGACTCATCGTTTAGAATTTCCTTACATGATCTATCAGATCATTTTTCCCATTGTACTTGTCATATCTGGGAAATTCACAATGTTTAGACAATGGTATCATGTTAATGCTTTGATCAAATGGATAGGGACATATATCTTGTATGGAATATCTCTTAGTAGTCCCGGTTTCCATGTTCTACATTTTTTGTTGAAGGGTTTGGATTTGTTGTTTCAACACGTCCATGGGATCATTGGTTTTCACTTCATTGCTTGATTCAGTTTGGGTTTGGGTTTCTATCTTCTTTGGATTTCTTGTCAATTTGTTAACATCAAAATCATCAAGTAACTTGACTCCTTTGTTTTCTAACATCAAGAGGTATCTTTCTCCATCTTTTTCAAAAAAAAATTCTAAGAATTTATGGAAATTTGGATCTTGTTGTGCTTGTTGGACATATTCTTCATTTACTTCATCGGTGTTGTTTTGATGATGTTCATGAAAGGGATTTACTTTAGGTTCAACCATGGTATCTTGGATTTCAATTCCTTTTTCTAGAAGTTTTTTCTTTTGAGATCTTGTTTGGATGGGCATACAAGTGATGAAAATTTTCTAAATGATTGATCAGAGTTTTGAGTGCCCAAAAGGGTTGATTAAAATCTGGTTAAGCTAGCTTTATTTCGAGATGAAGGATGACGAATCCTGATGGTGAAATGCAGCACTAAATCAGAAATTTGATGTGATAAGGAAGGCACTTTAAGATGTTTGATCAAAATTTAGACAAAGGATTTTCACTTGAGAATGCTAGTCTCGATGAGATTAGGATCTATTGCAGAAATTGGTTGGGATGATGAGAATATTGAATTGTTGGTTGAGGAATGGAAGAATGGTGAATTGTCTGATTATGATTATGCCTTTGTGAAAGATCTCTTCGTTGATAATAAGCTTGTGAGGATAAAGGTTCTAAAGAAAAATTGTCAGTATACCCTTTATTAAAATTGTGATATCGATGAAGGAATGTTCTATAATTGAGCAAGACTTCCCTACTTTGGTACTGGAAGCGTCTCTTTTTCAAACTTTTCTTAAAGCTAAGATGTTTCTTTGGTTTCTTGATCCTCTTGGTAATGGATTTCTTGAAAAATTTGGTTGATTTCCAATCCCTCAACATAAACTTTAAGATGATGAAAATATATTGCTTATGGGTGAAAATCTGTATTGAATGTTGACTAATAAAGAAGGGGTCAAATTCGGGTTTTTGTTTGAAAAGTTACCAAATGTGCTAAAATAGGGTATGGATGCACTGTAGAATGGTTCAAATACACTGTAGAAAGTTATGGATGCACCAGAACAGGGTATGGATGCATTGAAAGATGGTCTAAATGTGCTAAAACAGGGTATGGATGCGCTGCAGGAGCATATGCTAGGAATGTATAAGCAGGATGCATTGAAACAATAAATGAAAGTGTTGGAAAATGGTATGAATGTGTTGAACCAAACACCAAATGTGTTGAACTGAAAAGTGTTTTCTATTTTTCGATAGTTTGATAGATTTTTCTTGATTTTTGATAGTGAAATTTGGACTATCTAAGTTGGATTTTCTTCTAAATCAATGGTTGAATGTGTTGGTGTAATGTTTTTTTAAAATTTGGTTCAAAAACACATTGGAAAACACATCAAACAAGCACATTTCCTAGGCTATATAAGACTGCATTCTTTTGGATCCCACATAGATTTTACTCCAACCGCATATTCTTAGTGAATGAATCCAAAAGCTTGGTTGCACGGGCTCCCCCTTATAGTGCACTCACTTCTCAAGCCAACCAAGCTTCCAAATCCCATGAATCTCCCATGGCAAGTTGATCATTTCTACTAAAAATTATGAAAATGTGGGTGCCTTCACAACGACCGTTGTTGCACCAAAGAATAGATAGGGTAAATTGGGAAAACTACAACAAGAGGGTTTTAGTAAGAACTTTCTATTTGTGGGGTACCATCGATGCAGCAAGAGACCATTTCTGCCCTTCTTGTCAAAATGATACTTGTGATACTCAAACTTTCCTTGAGCATTCACATTTATATCCTGGTTGGAAGTCACTCGGCTTAGAGTGTGTTATCGGTTGGGTCGTTTCCTCCTTTTGAAGCAGGGAGGCAGACCCTCTAAGGTTAAAAATGCAAATAAAATGAACGGTCTAGCTTTCTGATCACCCAATTAAGGGGAGAGAATACTCACCTACCATTCCAAACATAACAAGCATGGCGTAAATTTAACCTTTCCTAGTTATATACTAGATTCCTATCTTAACCAAAGGAAAAGTAGTAACTAGATTTAACTATGTAGCCAATCTTTAGTAGTTTCAATGTTTATCTTTGACAACATTCTTTTAAATGTTTTTGCAAAGTCTTTGACTGCATATCAGATTCCTGCAACACAGAAAAATATCAATTAGTTTCAGGAATTTGGAAAAATGACAGTAAAAATTGAATGCACCATTACAGAGATCAAATGCACTAAAACACAGACCGAACGTGCTAAACTACTAAAATGCGTCGACAGAACAACTGAATGCGCCAAAATATGAACTGAATGCACTAAAACTAAAGATGACAGAATTAAAATTTTCAACTCCCTGACGTGCCAAAACAAAGCCTAAATGCACTACAAAAAACACTAGACGTGCTAGAACAGGGGCAAGATGCGCTGAAAGAAAATCTAGATGCGTTGAAACAGGTAACTAAATGTGCCAAAACAGGAGCCAGACACACTACAGAAAAATTCTATTGCACCGTTTCAGATATTTTGACGAAACCTATAAAATGAAACTCAACAGAAAATTGATTAAATCATGGGGTTGGGCCCCACAGTGGGCGCCAATTTATGTGTGCCACAGAGTATGTCCTGCAATGTTAGTATAACACACCTTCATGGAATGCATTACTTAAAAGGAAATCAAAATTAAAATAAACAAAACTACAACCTATCCTTCTAACTCATCCCATGGCTCTCTAATCACAAGGAATCTATAAATTATGCTCTTAGATCTTATTATGGTTGCACAATAACTTGCAAAGATTGACAACTCAAGAAACAAGATGCTTAAAATGAATCTACATGCTTATATTTTTGGGTTTTTCAATAACTTGATGCGTAGAAGCTAAATGATCCTATGGTGGAATGATGTTAAAATCTAAGTGTTGAAATGATGATGAAATATAAATGCTAAATGGAAGATGGAAAGAACTAAACTATCAAAATGAAAATGTAATTATAACACTAAAGTGAACTAAAAATACAAACTAAACTAAGATTCTCTCCAATTCTCTCACAAATGTACTAAAATTTAGCAACATAAACTTTTTTAAATCTACATCCCTAAAATGCTATAGCAAAGGGCTCTATTAATAGATTTTGCAAGCCTCAAGGTGATGTGGCAACAACGGACGATCAGGATTGTGATCCTGTGGCATCAATGGCAGAGCATCAGGAGGTTAGAAGGAATCAGGGAGGTGGTTCCCTTCCATAAGAAAAATTTCCAAGTGTAGAAAGGAATCACAGAGCAAGGGGAGCCATGTGTCTTAGTTTTTTCAAAATTGGTTGCAAATTTGTTGGAGATATTTCATATTTTGCAATTTATAAAAATTCATTTGTGAGACACATGATGAGGTGGTAGGTGAGTTGGAGGTGGTTAGAAGGAAGTTGTAGAAATGTGCTTAAATTGGATTAAAAATTCAATTTAATAGGAGAGGGTAAATTAGTAAAATGACAAATAAATTCCTCTATGCATTTTAACCAATTTCTAGAAGAATATTCTAAATTCAAATTTAAAAATTCAAATTTAAAAGGAAGGGGAAAAATTAATTAAATACAAATTGATTAATTTGTCCTTTTAATTAATTTTAGAAGGAAGGTGAATTTTGGAAAGAGGAAATAGAACATGAACCATATAAATAAATGTTACAATTTATTTATAATAGTAGAGGAATTAAGAATATTAATCAAATAGCCAGTATTTAATTAATGTGATGCTTAGACCATTTTTGTGTGCATACAATACTCATAAAGAGTTAAGCAGAATTCAATGTCCTTGTTGAAATTTAATTTCCTGATTGAAACAATGTATTTTCCAGGCATAAAAACTATAATAATATTTACATTTGGTATTTCCTATTACTCCATTGTAGCCAAATGCTCCTCTTGTCATGCTAATAAAACTCTGCCAGTAGTTGTGCGCTGCATACAAATCAACTCACATTTTATTTCTCTATAGGATTTGACTTAGTTTTTGGTGTGTACATAATCGGGGGAGGTATTTTCTAAGCCATGGGCCTATTGCACGTAATGTTGTCGGGATATAGGTAGGGGGGCTCGAGGGGCCTCTCATCCCATTTCATCATTCACTTTAAGTCAACCTTTGCCTAAACTAGATGATGGTAGTCCTTGGAACGAGCTATCCAATGAATATGATTTTAATATGTTTTGGTTTTATTATGTATTTGTTTTTTAGTTTGATTAAACATAGGTTTTTCACCAAAAATCAAGCTCTTTGTTCTACACATGTGGAAAAATGGCAGATTATCAATTTTTTTTTAAATATTAGTGCACTGGATATTGAAGTCCTTGATCCAATAAAAAAAATTGAATTTCAATACATACAAAAAAGTTATGTTGTATACGGTCCACCTATGTCTAAATTGTAATTGGTTTGACTTTGAAACTTGATTAAGGAAAAAATATTCAACAAAACATTATGAAACTAATTGGAAGCACTAGATATCATAGTTACAAATCTAAATTCGAAAAAAATAGAATTTTATCCTTCATGGGAAAAAAGTTATGTTGTATACAGTGAGCGTCACTCCTTAAAAATGGTGTTTACTAGAAAAACTAGTTTTTGAAGAAGATGGAAATAGAAGTGCAATCTGATTCCAAAATTTTTGAAAAAAATATATTTAGAATCTATAACAAAATTTAACAAATCACTAGTTTGCATCATCGCCAAATTCCTCATGGTTTAGCCACTATACATGCCTGAAAGTGAAGATTTAGTTAGAAAAAATCAGTTCAGTGTCCAATTTGACCAAAATTTGTAAACCAGTATTGTGGGATCACCCCATTTGCTAATAAATATGCATGAAATTTGTTAAAATGTGGAATTTTAGAGTTTTAATCAAGGTTTAAAATAAAATATGTCACCTAATATTTTAAGGACCTTTAGTTATGTTTGAATAGTGTGAAAGGGTAACAATTAATAGGTGATCACTCTCCCCGGGTTTTTATTTGAAGATTATTTGGTGGGAGATTCTCGATTTGTTTTGTGGATGGGTTTTTTTCTCTTGTTGTCTGGTCTTCTTGAGTTGCCAATGGTTGTCACTTTCTTCCTTGTTGAAGGTTGGTGGCTTCTTTCCTGTTTCTACAGTCCATGTCTTCTTTTGAGGTGAAGACTTCTTCTACTATGGTGGAGTCCTCTGTTTTAGAGGTAGAGAGGGGGTCTATGGATTTGTGGAGGCGCTTCCCAAGCTACTGGCTTTTGTTGTTTCAGTTCCTTTTGAGGTGGTTTGCGCTCCTATGGAGGTGGAGCTATTTGGTGTTATAGTGGGGCTGCAATGGTGGTAAGGTTTTTAATGGTATATGCTCCTATAGAAGGGAGCCTATTCCTATTGAGGTGGAATATGGTTTGGCTTTTCGTGTTTGGTGGTGCTACAAGAGGTTCTACTCCATTTTTTTCCAGGTGGAGTATGGCTTGACTAAGGATTCAATGGGTTTCAGGTCCTCGTTAAAACCTGGTTTGTTTGGCTTAAGATCCCTGTAAAAACCTTGTTGTAGTGGGTTGTTGGTCCCGTCAAAACCAAGGGGTTCAAGATCCATGTAGTTTGTTGGCTTTTGGCTGGCTATTTCTCTGTGTTGTTGCTAGGTGTTATTGACTCTATTCTTTGAGCAGCTTGTTCATCTTAGTTTGGGTTTCGCATCCCTTCAAAACCTGTTGTAAATGGTTTCAGGTCCATTCAAAACCTGTTTTCCCCCTAATAGAAAACAATTAATAGGTGATCATTCATGCACAAATAGAGAGTTCATTAATTTTTTTGGTAGGTGTAACAAACATGTATTAGAGGTTGCATATACGAGTATCAGTCAACGCTTTGAAATGACCATTCAAGTATCTTATTGCGTACAAAACTAGTCATCTCATATCCATCATTGCTACCCAAAATTCCAAACAACAAATTTAATCTCTCAACTCATATAAAAATGTGACAAATTTTTTATACCATTTAAAATATTTAAAAGTACCAAGTTAAGTATACAAATATTAAATTGGCTCCCTTAATATAACTTAAAAAATTAAGAAAATTATATTTTAAACTACCATTGAATTAAAACATCCATTGTCAAAGTCATTTAATATATAACTTAAAATGAATCAAGTCATGGAACAGAAAAAATTAAATGTATAGTATCTTTGGTCTAAACCATCTCTCTTATATAATCTCCTCTCTCTTAAAACATAAACCATATAAAAAGAAAATTTGAACATTGTGTTTTCTTCCATGCTTTGATAATATACTCTTCCATCTAAATTTTAAATCATCACATTGAATTTTTCTTATTTTATAAATATAACTTTATATCTATTGTTTTAATTTCAATTATTTATTTTAAATCAAATTTATTTATCTTTATAGTTTAATTAAGAAACTTAAAATATTTATATAATATTATCTACTAGGTATAACTAAATCCAAAACTTATAAAATTAATATATATATATATATAATTGGGAGGAAATTTATAAATGACAGAAAAACTCCAAAGAGATTGAGACAATTGGAATATTATTTATAGCTACTTAAAGCCCCTCATTAATAGTAATATACCCACGACAAAGGGAAACATCATACTCAAATCTAATAAAACTCCATTTAAATGAAAATAATGATATAAAGTAGGGTACAAAATGAATAAAAAATCCAGCAATACACAAGTAAACTGACATTGAACAATATGCAGGTCAGAAGGTACTCATAAAGAGTTAGAGTAGAATTCAATGCCCTCATTAAAATTTAATTTCCTAATTGAAATAATGTATTTGCCAGGCATAAAAACTATAATTACGCCGAAGGCATCCGCACGCTGAGTTTTTTCAATCCCTTTTGACGCCAAACGGTGTAGATTACACTGCACTACGATCTAACAAATCTCAGTCATTCATCGTTTTACTCTTGCCGCCCTCTGCGTTGTGGATGCATTTATACTAGTTATTGGTTCACCACCCTTGTTGCTGCATTTACTTTTGATGGGAGTCGGTGTAAAAAATCTCCTTGTTGATGCGTTTATTTTACTGTTGATGGGAGTTGTTTTACAAAATATCTGCTTTGCAATACAAGCTATGCAGATTTTCCTCCCTCGTAATAGTTGACAGAGCTTGTTCGTGGGAACTAACAGAGGGCATGCCGTAACTAGGCGAGAGTTGGCACCTCGCCTGTCCGCCAATAAATGGGTAAACAATCAACAAGGCCTTAGATCTCTCATACCCTTGGAGAGTTTTCTTAAATCTGATTTGAATTTAATGGCCTACACTTGCAGAAGAGAAGCAAGATGACAATTTTTGTGAGAAAATTGATACGAGAAGTAGCGGGTTTCGCCCCATACGAGAAGAGAATAACGGAGTTGCTGAAGGTGGGGAAGGATAAGAGGGTTCTCAAGGTGACCAAGAAGAAGATAGGTACCCACAAGCGCGCTAAGAAGAAGCATGAGGAGATGTCCAATGTTCTTCGCAAGATGAGGTACATTTATCTTATATAGCCTAATAGTCATTTTTTCTCTTTTTCTTTGGGCTTCTGTTAGGGTTTTGTGGCCACCAAAATATCAAATGCAATTTTATTGTAGGAGTGTTAATATTTTGAAAGTGTTGTGTTCTTGGCATTCAGATGAAAACAGGGGAAAAATGCATTTTCCAAAACCGAAATAGGAAGCTTGTTGTTCGGAGTAGGCATCTTTCTATTTTCAAGAACCTGGTCATTTATTAATTTAGAGAGCAGAAGTAGCAGCGTGCCAATTTATAAACTACATAACAACATTATAAGAAGATTTTCCTTTGTAGAGCTTAGAATTCTGATAACAGATCACTTCGTTCAACTACAACATTTTCGGTTTTGATTGAGATGACAATACCATTTTGAGCGAGTAATGGTCCTCGTATTCATCATAACATATGATTGTGGACATTTAACTCTATTTTGTGGAATATGAGTGATATTCTCTTCTGTCATCTTAGTTTCTTGGATAATATAAGGTTCGGTCTTCTTAATTGAAGCTGGATTTTTACCAGCTTTTGTTTTTATGGGCATATTTAAGCACATAACATTCCAAGATAGGCATCTTATTGCTGGGATGGAGGGCCTTTCACATAGAGCTTTTGTAAACATGTCGCAGTTGGCATTTGTGCTCCCTTTCCTAATTATTCTTGCTCTACCTGCTGCAATAAATCAGCTTCATCCTTCTCAAATCTTCTGTTTTAGAGGCTAATGTTCCCATATCTTCCTCTAAACTGATTTCTTCTACTTCTTACTCTTCCTTTGTAGATGCAATCTTAGTGGGGATACACTGATTGAATTGTAGGGGCTTCTCTATGTTGTATTAATTATTTAATAGTTATTGCTGTTACTCTGCCTATTCATGTTCAATTTATTTTTTTGTGATTTTTAGATGATTTGCTCTCTGCTTTTTTTTCGATTAGTTTCTTAACAGAAGGCACTGTATTTCGAGTGACACTTGCCTAAAAACTCTGTTTTGTGAATAATGAACTAAAAAATCATTGTTATGTTCTTTAACCTTTTGGAAGCTGAACCGTGTTCACACAAATTGGAAATTAATACAAAACATAAACACGTTTGACCCTACAATTTTTCACCTGGGAAACCCCCAATTTGGAGGAGAAAACTCAGCTTGGTAGATGCCCTTTGCACTTCCACCTACTTTATATTACCTGGAAATAGTACAAAGGAAGGAAATACAACTACAAAGGTTATTTCAATCCTCTGTTTCAAACGTACCTATGTAATGATGTAAGTTTTTTAGGAAACCTTGTGCTACTAGGATATTTTTTCAAGAAGTTCCAACATAATTAATATAGAAAACCAGGAACCGCAAATAACTCAAAAAAATTATCAATTTAATGGCATTTATAGTAAATGTTGCCATGGAAATGTTTGGTTCACAAGGAGTTACCAATTGATTATCTTTTCCCTGCTTTAGTAATTTTTAAATCAAAAGTGACCTATCTAGCTTGAGAAACTGCTAGTCTTGTACCTATTTATAACATGAACTAATGTCAAAGCAATATTCTTATACGTGCAAAGAGTTTGAAAAGTTGATAATTAGATTTGTTAAGAACCTAAAACTGATTGCTTATGGACAATGCAAATGTGTACCTATTTTATCCCTTGTTTATTTGCAGCATTTCCAAGTCCAATACATATCAAGTGTTAAAGCCATAAATTGATATGGTGCTTTTTGAAATTATCTTCCCCCTTACGTGCTTCAATAATAATGATGAGACTCTCTGGTTGTTTGTAGCATTTCCAAGTCCAATACATATCAAGTTTTAAAGCCAGAACTTGATATAGTGCTTTTTGAAATTATCTTCCCTCTTACGCGCTTCAATGATAATGATGAGACTCTCTGGTGTGAAGAACCTCATGAATATGTCAAAAAAGGTTATGGTGGGTTGCTGCCTTTGTTTTTCACAATGCAGATATCATTTTTTTAATTGTCCAAAAAATGCAATTGTTAATGTAAAAGTTTTTAAAAAATCTCTGTGAGCTTAGAAACACTTAACTAAGCATTTTTTCAAATTCATTTCTTTTGTATTGTTTGTTTGGTGAAAGCTTTCCTTCCTTACAATGTATGGTTGTTGCAAATACTATTGAAGATCTATACAGTCCCTCACATTGCATCCATTGATTTCACTGTAGAGCTAGTGCGGAAACATGGAAAAGAAAACCTCCAAAAATTCCTTTCCTTTGTTATAAAAATTTTTCAAGTGAGGAATCCATGCTTAGATTTGGACATATTGAAAATGCAACTTTCCAGCTATTGCACAAAATGATTAGAGCAGATTTTATGGCTCCTAAAACTGGTACTATTTTAATCCCTCTTTGCAGCTATAATGAAGCATCTCCAGGCTGCAAACCATATAGGCAGAAAGATGGTGTTCTTTTAGCCATTGGGGCCTAATGTGATAAGCTGAAGCAGCCTGAGCCATGCAATTCTTAGCTGAAGATGGTGTTATTTTACTCTCCTTATTGACTGCAAAATTAATATATAGAAAAATCTTTGGGCTGCTCTTGAATTTTTCTTAACTGTAGAACTTAAGCCTTTTCACTCTTTTGTTAACTCAGTTTTGTTCCTGAATAATTTGAATACATCTTTTGGTTTGCTGACTCTTTAGGATCTCAAAATTGGCTAATTATTCATTACAGTTCTAGACGAGGTACTGTAAAGCATTTTCCATTACATGGGTTTTGGAAGTTGGAAAATTTGAAAAGTTGTCACCTATTCCCTAGAAATGGAATTTTGTTTCCAAGTAAAATTTCAGCTTCAGGACAGTCCTAATATGATGCTAATAAGCTTGTAGCATTACTCAATTGAATAGTTGGTGATAATGCATCTATCAGTGCTGAATATGTTGTCAGCATTTACAAACAAACTTGGGCTATTTGAGGGGTTTTGCATCTTGGTTTTTGAAAGCTTGGCTGCACACTTGAAATTTAACTCAGAGAGTGGCTTCTCTAAGAGTGATGAACTTATTTTTGCTTGTTGCAGTGCTTACATTTACCATTCCACTTCAGGCATAATGCTAAGCTGTTTGTATCATTCCTACCTTGAGACAATTTACGATGTGATATATGAAGGACCCTTCTTGAATTTATATTGTCCCATACGTAACTGGTTATAACATCCTGATACAAGGGACATAACTGGTGATATTAGTGGTAGATAAGGGGGCATTGTTATTCAACCCTCCAGGTAGCATGGTTACCATCGGTTTTAACTGAGTCTCTAGTCACACTTGAACATATTTCTGCATCCTAGTTATGTATGGGACATTATAAATTCAAGAAAGGTCCTTCGCGAAGTGAAATCAAGTGGCTCCTTATCTGCTACTATTGGTGGGCAATTATTATTATTTCTACCATTGTTTCTACTAGAATGCTCCTATTTTTTGCGTCTGAATTGGAGAGACATAATCATCTTGTGCCGCACTGTCATTTATGGAGTGGTTTTACGTATGAACTATACACAGTGCAAACTTCCTAGAGCGTTTCAGCCATGGTGAAATATATAAAGTTCTCTCCTTCATGTTGTAATTTGTTGTTTGTAGAGTCTTATATTAGTACAATATATGTAATATGTTTGTAGATTTTTAGTAAATTAATATTCAATATTGTTGAGTTTTAATTAATTTAGTGTCATAATTTCTTATGCCTCATTCTCACAAATTTTAGTAGTTCAAGGGTTTCGTAAAGACCACAAGACGATGTAATAAACAAGGGTTTCCAATGAAATAAGTGGAGTTCATAAACTAGGGACGTTTTTCCCAAGTCTCGACATCCCAAAGACATCCCCATCTCAAAAACATGAAATCTTTTGGAGGAGATGCATCCTTGTGGAACAATATTTCCAATAAACTATTGATTTGATGATAGTATGATGGTTCAATTTAAATCTCAATAATTCGATGTTAAATGATCAAAGATAATTTTGAAAATAGTAAAATAATATTTAAACTTAGAACCACCACTCCAAAAACAACTCTATCAATCCTATCATTTTATCCACATGATAAATAATTATTCTATTTATGAAAGGGAAGAAAATGTCTTTTAACTGCTGAATTGTTTCTTGTTTAAGAATAAGCCAATATAACAAGATGGCTTGGCAGAGATGCTAGAACTTAAAAGAGTTGGCTTTCAATGAGCCCCTGATATGACTTTTGTACAACAATCTGCCTTGATACACATAATGGTCATGTGACAAAATGACTTGATAGAGGTGGTGCAAGAGTTAACATTCAACGAATCCTTGATTCCATGGCGGTATGACTAGGTAAATTGGCAGACGTGGTGGAGTAACTGATTTTCAATGAGCTCTTGATTAGATGGTGTTGTGATAAGGAGGTGGATAGACATGGGGAAGCTGGTTTTCAAATGAATCATTCAGTTTGGAGAGGTTGCATTATAGATTCATTTGAGGGATTAACTTTCAATGAATTCTTGATTCAATAGCAGCATGACAAAGTGGCTTTGATCTTTTACAATTTTGTATTGTTTTGTTGTTGATGGATGATTCACAGATCAACATTATTTCTTTGATATTTTGAAAATTCTTTCAATTGATACCAGAATTCAGTTTGGTAGAGTTAGGTTAGTTAATATTTTCAAATATTTGTAGTGTGGTTTAGGGATGTTGGAAAAAGAGTCACATTTGAATTAAAAATTGATTGATTATAAAGAAAACCAATAATGAAACAATCTTGTAATAACTAGCTTATTTGGTATGCTTATTGGATTTTTAGTATTTATATTACAATTTTGTGATGTACCTCAACGGTGATAATGTAGCTCATATTTATAAGTTCTTGAAATCAAGCAAAGGTGGCCTTTCAGGTGACAATATCAAGTGGAATTTCACTAAGTTTCCGGTGGAAAACTTTGATGCATAGTCAATCTTGCATTTGGTTAAATCTGTTTGGGTCTCTTATAGCTTTGAAAAGTGACAATCCCTCTTTTCTTGTTTCATACCTTCTAATACTTTCTTATGATGATAAGTTGTTTGGGCTTTTGTTGCATGTCAATCACAATAACACAAAAATCCTATTTCTAAACAACAAATATTTGATATATTTGTGTTTTATGTTTGTAGAAAGATATCAAGAATCCTTGGAACTGCCTAATTCTTAAAAAGCAAAAACATAACAATATTTCTACAGTGCTCACATGGTGTTAAGGAATAAGATGAAGAAATCCATTTACATGTGATTCTGGTTATAGAACAAGTTGTAGCTAATAATGTTGTCAGGAATTTCCAAGTTGTAATTGCTTAAAATTCACTTTTATTAGCGTTGTGAATCTCATTTGTTTCACATGGTTTGAACTATACCTTAAATAAGGGTTGTATTTCCAATACCATTATATATTTTTGTAGCAAAAGAGCAATTTAATCTCTCAAGGATCGCATGCAATTTTGCTAAGTTATTTTTTTCAACTGAAAAAGATGTTTATCATGCTTTTAACATTAATAATTTGCAAGCTGCCCATGGTCAACATATTGTGTATCTTTTACAATTCACACTACTATACCACATTTATCACTCTTCTACTTTCCACATGTCTTCGGCGTACCTATTGCACACGAAGGTGCAATTGCTAGTAATATTTACATTTGGTATTTCCTATTACTTCGTTGTAGCCAAATGCTCCTCTTGTCATTCTGATAAATCTTTGCCAGTACAAATCAACTCACATGTTATTTCTCTACAGGATTTGACTTAGTTTTTAGTGCGTACATAATCGGGGGAGGTATTTTCTAAGCCATGGGCCTACAGTAAGTAATGTTGTCGGGATATAGGTAGGGGCTCGGGGGCTGCTCATCCCATTTCATCATTCACTTTAAGTCATCCTTCGCCTAAACTATAGGAGAACAACACTTCACAACGTTAAAATAGAAGGGGTTATTGTTTTATAGACTTTTTGTTTTGGTCTGGTGGACCGTTAAAATCTTCTATTTCTATTTGGTTATTATGATCGGACAACCCTGCCAAGCTACCTACACATTTAAATATAGCAGTAATGCATTTATATTTTGCACTACTTTTTCGGCATTCATTCTGAATAGTCCCTTCATTTAAGTGAGTCCATTAGTATTCATTGTCCAACTACCGACGGTGTTTTATTAGATTTTAGTAGTAACTTTTTCTTTGTTAGGTGATTGTGAATTTCGTTAATTATTTTGGTATTTATTTCAAGTGGTCCCTTCACTTAAGTGATTTGATTGATACTTATAGTTCAAATATTCAATATTTTTTAGATTTTAGTGATAACATTTTTTTTCGTGGTTTGGGTGATAGTGACATAATTATTTCAGCATTTATTTTGAGTGGTCCTTTCATTTAAGTCAGTTGTATGGATTACCCAACTAAGGGAGAAGAGCCGATCATGGGTCAAGGCTTGATAATGGGTATAGATTTGGACAACTTGCGGTCCACTATTGGAAAAATTTGATGCCAATAAAACTTTCAAATATGCTTTTAAATATGATATGATAGATTCATATTAAATTTAAAATATGTCCTATCATAGGTAGACTTTCTTATTGCCACCTTCTCAATAGTAGGTGAATGCAAGTTGACGTTTATTTGCTACCTTCACAATATTAAATGAATGCATCATGATAATATTATTATTATTATTGAAAGAAGAATTTATTAATAAAACAATAATGATAATCTTATTTCCACAATATAAATAATATTTGCCACCTTCCCAATAAAAGGTTGTTGTAAAGGGATATTTTATTATCCAAAATATAAGTCTTATTGCATTAAAAGTGAGTTGACATGTACAAAACACACTGCCAGCTAGTTTAATTCCAAATATATTTGAACATAATACATTTCAACAAGTTCTATTTCTCATCTTCTTTTTACAAACTACTGGTTCCAGGTGTCCATATTAACCAATCTTTTTTTGAATTTGCTTGCAAAATTGGAAAAAACAAACTCTCAGGCTCACTATGCATTGCAATTTTTCATTAAAGAACTTAATTATTAGACTATTATTTACAAATGATCATAGAAACCAATAATCATAAAAAAAAATTAAAACTACTTAGAATTCAAAAAAATATTAATATCATTTCAAATCACCAACTATAAATCCTACGTACCCATGAAGCTATCACTTCTACCATTAATTCATTGAATGCAGATCGAATTCCCTCCCATAATTCAAATTAATCCACTTTCTACCAATTCAAATTCTATAAACCTATTTATCCAACCAATCCTTAGTTGTGTGATGCAAGTTACAATTGAAGAAATTCAAATTTCTCACTTTCTGCTGCATACTCCTGAGCGAAGATGACCTCCTCCAAATCAATGTAGTCTCCTCCTTCAGCTTCTACAGTAAGTCTCAATACCTGCCTTCCCAATAATACAAAATCCATTCCATTTATTGAATGCAAAATTTTCTTCTCCATTTATATTTAAATGAATCGACACCTTCTTAATTTTCATACCCATACTTTATGTTGTTATCAGCCACTCTCCCATTATGCTTATTATTATGTTTGAAATATTTTCGTCCCTTTCCAATACAACATTATGATACATGCATATATATATTGCAAAGATGCATATCTGCGTATGTTTCCTATAACCCTGTCCATTTTCATGAAATTTATGTATTTATCTATTTCTACAATATATATTGGTTTATATATAAAATAAAGAAACTTACATGCATTTATCTATATCTGCAATATATATAGCTTTTATATATATATAAATTGAAGAAACTTACACGTATTCAACCTAATTAGATGTATGATTTGTTTGTTGTTTAGTTAAAGTGACTATAATATTGGCCCCTATCCCTTACAACCAACTGTGATAATGGATAACTCCTACTTATGTTACAGAAAAAAATTAAAAGGCATCACAGACACACACACACATACTTGAATATATAAAAAAAATGTACAAATATATGTATATCAGATTATATTTATTTCCAATTTATATGTTGTATGAAGTTATTTTTTAGTATGGTGTTTGATAAATGGTTATAACATAATTATGTTGTCTGATAAATGGTATCCACATTAGGAACTATGTTCTTTGGCCTCCTGGGGCTAGGGTGTGGAAGGATTTAACCCTTTTCTACCCCTTTTCCTAGGATCTACATCACTTAGCTAAGCCTCTATAGGATTTACTTTCTTTTACTAGACTTCCCTCATCATGCTTGGGAGATTAATTTTTTTGGACCTTTGAAAAATAGGGTGATCTATCTCTCAAATTGGCGTACAATCTGCTGACAGACCAGAGTGCTACTATTGAACTTTGGAAGAAGGTCTCGAACCACCGTATGATCCCGAAAGTCAATTTATTTTGGTGGACCATCTGTCATAATAGGATCCTTACTCAGAACAATTTGAGGAAAAGAGGATTTTATATCCCCGACAGATGTTTCTTATGTAAATGTTGTGATGAATCTATTGACCACTTACTGTTACACTGCCTGTTTGTTGCTGAAGTGTGGGGAATGGCTTTTGAAAGATTAGGTATTCTTTAGGCCATTGTTGGAAAAATAAGAAGATACAACTGAGAGGGGGGGTGAATCAGTTGTAGCAGAATTAACAACTTTAATCAAACTATTAGCCTTTAATTCTAGATCTGATGAATAATTAAGAAAGCAAGAATCACACAACACATCAAAAACAAATAATACCAATATTTTTGCATGGAAACCCTGTTAGGGGAAAAACCACGGTGGAGGTTAATCCACAATTATACCTTATTAAAAGTATAATGAAAAATGAATAAGGAATGCACTTGCATTCAAGCACACTACTCAAAGGGAAGGCTAATTTCCTTACATAAGACAATCAAATTAAAACCATTTGAGTGGGATGAAATGAGAAAATAGCTTCTCCAAAAGCTTGATGATAGTTCTGATTAGGCACATACACTCTGCTCAATCTTCTTTCACATTCAGCTCTGCACTTGAATGATTTGACCTTTATTCACACTTGTACACTTGAGAACACACCCACTACCGCTTTCATATCACAAAACAAAATTGCTTATATATCCGCTACATGGATTTACATCAACAACTTCATCGGCCACAAATAATAAATGAATTATGACTGTCGGTCTCAATACATGAATAAATATTTATGTGCACCAACACAATTTAGTCACAACAAAGATAGGATCCAATACACATCCTCAAACATGCCAAACAACAAGAAATCAATTCATAAGGATCTGCAACATGTTACTACCATCATGGCGACTAAGAACATGAAAAGCTCGAACATACATTAGAAAGATTTTCAATCATGATCACACCAAATAGTGCGGACATGCAACAAAGATAGAACATGATCTAGAATAATCCATGAACATCACAGGAGCATACACAACAACTAGAATTGCCAGAATTCCAACTTCCTCTTCTAAGAAAAATTGCTAAAGTACCAAAATGACTATTGGAACACTAGAACACTTTTACTTGCACAAATTTTGTTGGGTACCACTAAGACTTCTGAACATCATACTAGATAGGTTCAACAATAAACCCATTAGCGCACGTCACTTGAATATCAACATACATAATAGTTCACCATTCTATCCTTCTTGGCTTCACTAGCTGGCATCACATATGATTAATACAATTTTCTCAATCTCCTCGACATATACAACCTTAAGCATCATCAATGTTAATAGTGTTGACATCAATGACAACCACATATCAACAACACAACCACAACATCCAATAATCTCCCCCTTTGGCATTGATGGCAACACATGATGTGAAAAAGAATACCATCAACCCAAACTAAATCTTCCGTGCACTTCTCCCCCTTTGTTCCACAAAAGGTTCTTCACTTTACACTTCTCTCCTATTTGCACTTTTTCACATTGTACTTCTCTCCCCCTTTGACATCAATGGAAAAGGTTCACATGCTCTGAACCACATAATTTTAAAACATCTGACTACTCCCCTTGAGTAGCAGTCACAACATCAATCCAGAATGAGATATAGCAATGAATTCATGGAATAATGCAAACACCTGCATCATCAATTATGATCAGGAGGGGAAATCACCCCTAACTTGCCTTTGGGGTACTCAAAATTATCTTTAGGCAACAATTTAGTGAAGATATCTATAACTTGCTCTTTAGTGGGTACATATTCCAATTTGACCTCTTTCTCACTCACTTTATCTTTCAAGAAGTGATACTTGATGGAGATATGCTTTGTCTTTGAATGCATCACTAGATTCTTGGAAATGCTTATGGCACTTGAATTATCATAGAATATGGTAATAGGCTCTTCATACTTGATCTTGACATCCACATTACTTGAGTACAGTTGTTAGCAGCAACAATGTATTCCACTTTAGTAGTAGATAAGGAAACTGAGTTCTACTTTTTGCTTAACTAGGAAACCAGCTTCTTCCCTAGGAAGAATGCATCACCTCTTGTACTTTTCTTGTCATTAATATCAATTTCCCAATCCGTATTAGTATAAGAATTCAGAATAAGATCATCATACTTTGGATACCATAATCCAAAATCAGCTATTCCTTTTAGGTATCTGAAAATTCTTTTTACGGTAGTTACATGTGATTCCTTTGGATCTACCTGAAATATAGCAACCATGCATACAACACTCATTATATTTGGCCTTTCCCGAGTTAAATACAATAATCCACCAATCATTGACCTGTATCCTATTTGATTTGATTTAGGAGTATCATCCTTCTATGTGAGTTTGTATCCGGTCACCATAGGTGTGCCAACTGGCTTTGATTCTTCCATCCCAAACCTGTTCAACAACTCTTTGACATATTTGGACTGAGATATAAATATTCCATCTTCTAACTGAGTGATTTGCAAACCCAAAAATAATTTCAGTTCACCTATCATTGACATTTCAAATTCACTTTTCATTTCATCAGAAAATTTCATACACAGATCATCATCACCTTCAAAAATAATATCATCAACAAAGACTTCAATTATTAGCCCTTTATCCTGATCCAATTTGAAATATAGATTACTATCAGCAGTACCCTTACTGAATCCAAGCTTCAACAAGTATTTTTCCAATCTAGCATACCAAGCTCTAGGGCCTTGCTTAAGTCCATACAAAACTTTCTTCATTCAACATACCATGTCCTTTTCATTAGTCAATTAAAATCCATCTAGTTGTTTAGCATAAACTTCTTCTTCTAGTTCACCATTCAGAAATGTTGACTTTACATCCATCTGATAAACTTTGTAGCTCTTGAAAGTAGCATAAGCAAGAAATGATCTCACAACTTCTATTCTAGCAACAGGGGAAAATGTTTCATCAAAATCTATACCTTCCATTTATGAACATCCTTTGCAAACCAATCTTACTTTATTTTTGACCACTTCACCTTGTTCATTGAGTTTATTCTGGAACACCCATTTGGTTCCAATTACATTCTTATCTTTAGGTCTAGGAACAAGTTCCCATGTCTCATTTTTCTGTATATGCATCAGTTCTTCTTTCATGGCTTCCATCCAATATTCATCTTTGCATGCTTCATTGATATTGTTAGGCTCAGCTTTAGAAATCAAACAATATTCTTCTAGAATTCTCCTTCTAGTTTGTAAACCTTTACTCTTATCACCAATGATTTGACTATCAAAATGATTTATTCTTACATACCTAGGAGTTTTGAATTTTTCTCTTTTCTCTTGTTCTTGTGTTCTTTCTTTTGCACTTTTTCTGGTTTCTACTTCTTGATTTCCTTGGTTCATCGAAACAATTTGCAGTTGACTCTGTGATTGAATTTTTTTTCCATTGTTAGAATTATCATGATCATCATCTGAATCATATCCATTACATCTGGATGGTCTATCCATATCTTCATCAACTCTGACATTAACACTTTCAACTATTTTCTTCAACCTTTTATTAAAACATCGGTAAGCTTTTCTCTTAGTAGAGTAACCTATGAAGATTCCTTCATCACTTCTAGCATCAAACTTTCCTATATCATCATCTCTCTTGATGTAGAATTTACTTCCAATTTTTTTGAAATACTTCACAGTAGGCTTATAACCAAACCATAGCTCAAAAGGAGTCTTACCAGAATTACCGTTGACATTTACCTAGTTGATAGTGTACACAACAGTGCTTACTGCTTCTCTCCAATAAAAATGAGGAACATTTGCTTCCAACATCATGGTTCTTGTAGTGTCTAGAACTATTTTGTTCTTTCTTTCAACAACCCCATTTTGTTGAGGGGTCTGGGGAGCAGATAACTGTCTTTGAATTCCATGCTCTTCATAGAAAGTATTGAATTCCTTGGAAGTGAATTATATGCCTCTATCTGATCTCAAACATTTAATCTTCAGACCTATCTCATTCTCTGCCATAACTTTGAAACTTTTGAACTTTTCTAATGCTTCATGTTTTTCTCTTAAGAAGGTAACCCATATCATTCTTGAATAATCATCAATAAGCAACATAAATTACCTTTCACCTTGTAGACTTCTGACTCTGGAGGGACCACATAGATCAGTATGTACCAATTCTGATACTCCATTAGAGTTGTATTTTTTGCTCCGGAAGGATTTTCTAGTTTGCTTTCCCATCTGACATTCCTTGCACACAATGTTAGTAGGCTTCACTATCTTAGGAAGATCTCTGACTGCTTGAGAAGAACTTATCTTTACAATATTATCAAAGTTTACATGACACAACCACCTATGCCATAACCAGCTTACATCAATCTAAGCAATCAAGAAACTTCCATTAGCAGTACTCATTTGAAAGATATTACCTTTTGTCTTTGTACCTGAGGTAATTACTTTTCCTGTATTTCCCAGTATCTTGCACTTACCATCCTTGAATTGAAGATTGTATCCTTTGTCTAGAATCTTTCCAACACTCAAAAAGTGTGCGTTAAGCCTTCTACATAAATAACATCATCAATATTGTGCTTACCACAGAAAGAAATAGTGCCTCTACCACGAATCACACTAGAAGTGTTGTCTCCAAATCTTACAATGTCACCATCATAATTCTCCAAGCTAACAAACTTATTCTTGTCACCAGTCATGTGATGTGAACATCCGCTATCAATCACCCATTCATCTTTTTCTTCAACTTTGGCTACAAGGGATTTCTCAACATTCACATTACTAGCAAATTCAGTGGACACTTGACCATTTTCTTTGATAGAAATAAATACCCATTCATCTTCATTTCCGATTTCTTTATCAGATTCTTCATCATTCACACCTTCTTTAGCATAAGAACACTTTCTTTGAAATCTAGTGTCTTCAGGTTTGTATTTAGAAAATCTTTCAGGACACCTTGATGCAAAATGACCTATTTTACTACAACAAAAACATTTAATAGGTAGCTTTCCCTTGTACTTACCATGGCCTCTAGATTCTCTTCTTACAATCAATGCTTCTAGTTCTTTTAGCTCTCTTTCTTCATCTTCAATATTTTTCAGCTCTTCTTCATACCTAGATGTCTTTTTAGAAATTTCACTTGTATCATATTTCTTTTTCCTAGATACAATGGCTTTGAATGCAGATTCTACTTTAGGAGTAGATTCACCAAATTCACTCACCTCAAAGGCTGCTAATTTTCCAATTAGCATGTCTCTTGTTATTTTAGTCACTGACCTAAGTTCTTCAATAGCATGAGCTCTTGCTTTGTAGGAAGAAGGCACAAATCTAAGTATCTTAGAAACAATTTCTTATTCATCCCAGACACCACCGACACATCTGATGTTTGTCACCAGTTCATTTATCTTCTGAGAGAAAGAGTAGATGTTCTCATCTTCGCTCATCTTCATGTCCTCCCATTTTCCTTTTAGACTTTGTAGCTTAGCAACTTTCACAAGTGGATCTCCTTCATACAATAACTCCAACTTTGTCTAGATTTCATGTGCAGTCTTCAGACCCATCACATCTAGTATTGATTTCAGCTTCTTTGATCTCATCAGCAATAGAGGGACCATTCTGAGGAATAGTATATGTATCTTTTGTAATCTTCCAAAAGGCTTCGCCAATGCACTTCAAATGACATTCCATTTTGACTTTCCACATGGTGTAGTTTGTACCATCAAATCTCAGACTATCCTTCTTGTAAGATGCCATCTCAGATCACCTCAAGCTATTAAGATTCACCTTCAGAGGAACTTGCTCTGATACCAATTGTTGGAAAAATAAGAAGATACAGCTGAGAGGGGGGGTGAATCAGTTGTAGCAGAAATAACAACTTTAATAACACTATTAGCCTTTAATTCTAGATCTGATGAATAATTAAGAAAGAAAGAATCACACAAAACATCAGAAACACATAACACCAATATTTTTACATGGAAACCTTGTTAGGGAAAAACCACGGTGGAGGTTAATCCACAATTATACCCTATTAAAAGTATAATGAAAAATGAATAAGGAATACACTTGCATTCAAGAACACTGCCTAGAGAACATTGCTCAAAGGGAAGGCTTATTGCCTTACATAAGACAATCAAATTAAAACCATATGAGTGGGATGAACTGAGAAAATAGCTTCTCCAAAAGCTTGATGACAGTTCCGGTTAGGCACATACACTCTGCTCAATCTTCTTTCACATTCGCCTCTGCTCTTGAATGATTTGACCTTTATTCACACTTGTACATCACTTGTACAATTGAGCACACACCCTCTACCTCTTTCATATCACAAAACAACCTTGCTTATATATCCGCTACATGGATTTACATCAACAACTTCATTGGCGACAAATAATAGATGAATTATGACTCTCGGCCTCAATACATGAATAAATATTTATGTGCACCAACACAAGTCGGTCACAACAAAGATATGACCCAAATAAACATCCTCAATAATTCCAAACAAAAAGAAATTACTTCATAAGGATCCGCAACACGTTACTACCATCATGTCGACTAAGAACATGAAAAACTCCAACATACATTGGAAAGATCTTCAATCACAATCACACCAAATAGTGTGGACATGCAACAAAGATAGAACATGATCTAGAATCATCCACGAACATCAAAAGAGCATACACAACAACTAGAATTGCCAAAATTCTAGCTTCCTCTTCTAAGAACAACTACTACAGTACCAGAATGACTATAGGAACACCAGAACACTTTTAATTGTACAAATCTTGATGCGTACCACTGAGACTTCCGGACATCATACTAGATAGGTTTAGCAATAAAACTATTAGCATGCAACACTTGAATATCACATACATAATAGTTCACCATTTTGTCCTTCTTGGCTTCACTGGCTGGCAACACATATGATTAATACAATTTTCTCAATCTCCTCGACATATATATCCTTAAGAATCATCAATACTAATAGTGTTGACATCAATGACAACCACATATCAACAACACAACCACAATGTCCAATGTGTAAGGATATTAAATCCTTTATTTTCGGCAGGTGTGGTCCTTATATTCACCCCTTGCTTGGAGAAATTTGGAACCAGGTCCCTCCAATTATTTTTTGGTGTTTATGGAAGGAGAGGAACAACAAGATTTTTAGGAATATTGAGATGAGTCCTAAGGAGGTCTTTGGTATAGGTGCCCATCTTATTGACGAAAACATCTCCCTCTTCAATGGGAAAATTCTGGAAAAGGGACCCAATGAAATTGAAATCAAAATGGCTATAGGTTGGCATCAGAATTTGGATGCAAGCTTCTTTGAAAACTCTAGATCCCTGGCTAGGAGTAACACTATTTGGAAGCCACCAAATAGAGGATGGTTTAAACTCAACTTTGATGGGGTTGCAAAAGGCAACCTGGGCAGAGCTAGTATAGGAGGTGTGATTAGAGATTCCAGAAGTGATCTTGTGGCAGGTTATGCTAGGGTGATTGGTTTCCAATCTTCTATGATTGCGAAAGCACGTGTGCTACTCAAGGGCCTTCAAATTGTTGTTTCTCTAGGGATTGTGAAACTTCACATTGAAGGTGACTCTAAATTCATTACTGATGTTGTTAACTTTAGCAGATTGCTTGGATGGAGTATGAAGGATATTCTATTGGATATAAGGCTCTTTATATCTAAGCTAAGATTAAGGAAAATTACCCACATTTATCGGGAGGGTAATCAAGTGGCTGATGCCTTAGCTAACTTTGGCACCTTTTGGAATTTCTCTAAATTTTGGTGCAATTTAGGGAACTTACTGCCAAGAATTCAAGACCTAATCTTGAAAGAACAAAACCTTATTTTTTATGACGACTTCAAATTTTATGATTCTAGGGGTTGTATGGGGTGTCCACATGTTAGTACTCTGGGCTTGGTAGACAAAAATAAAAGATGAGGTGGCCTACAAATGGAAAAAAATTAAAATTTCTGGGCTAATCTCGTGTTAAATGAAGATTTCCTTATAAGGAAGTATGGTGTGTACTTTATGATTAAGACTTTACAGAGTCATACCTTATGCTATCTCCTTATGGGGATTGCATTAAAATATCATTTATTCCTCAAGCCTATGGATTTAAACCTTGACCTGACAGCTCATTATGAGGGAAAGCTCCCTTTTAGCTCTTCCATTTTTGCTATTTTATCGCTGTGTCCCAAACCCGTTTTCCTTGTTATTACTAAATTTGGCCCCACAGCCATCCTGGATAGCTTTTTGTGCAAGGACAACATGGCTAATAAACCTCGCTTTTCCATCATATCTTGCTTACCTAGCTGTAATCGCTTTAAGATCCCCATTTATGATACAACTAAGTTTAAGCTAACTGATTTTCCTATTCACGCGTCTGTCTTGCACACTACCTTGATTAACCAATGTTGACCAAAAATCCATTATGTGAGGAAAACCCTTTGCTTAACTAGTATCTCTAACATTTTTCTTTAACAAGTTCTTTGGTTTTTTCTTGTGTAGAAAGAAATTATGGGTGGCAATCATGTGTGGATGGAGCCCAAAAACTGCAGTGAATTCCGTAAAAACCCGCTGGTGTGGCATATCTACGTCGAAGGTGGCTTAGCTCCCCTAATGGAGAGTCTTGTGGGTCATGACCCTAACTTGTCTACACATTTTGCCAATTCCTGGAAGGATCGAAGGGTGACTCTAGGCAGGACTTCTTTTGAGGTTAGTGAAGATGTGATTGTGCAGACAACTGGGGTGTAGAGCACTAGGAAAAAATATTTGAAACATACTATGACCCAGGATAATGACAACATGAAAGCGTTGTTTGTGAGGAATGAGGAGTTGGTCCATAACTAGTCGAGTTTCAAGTGAGAGGCCCTTCTTCAACCTTGGGACCAAGTTTGTATGGCCCTCATGAAATACATAATGCCTGAAGGTAGATAGAAAACCTAATTTTTCTACCATTTCCCTCTGTTGAATCACCTTAGGCACAAAGTTCTGTTAAGTTTTTTTCTTTTCTTGCTTATGGATTTAGAAAGTTCTATGGAAAAATGCAAGGAAAATACTAGCCTTAACCTGGATGATACCCCAACTCTACCTCTCCAACAAGGGCTCATTATGAGACTCTATCATTTCCACCTCATTTTATGCCCACCTAAGCCCATATCTAATGTTTTTGTGGAGGAAATCAAACCTCTCGCTATTGCTAACATCTCCCCGATCGAGTCTAAAAGTCCCATTTGGAAACCCCACATGGGTGCTACTGATAATCCTAAGCCCAAGCTTGCTACCAAAAAACTCAAGGGGAACATGAGAAATGCTTAGATGAGTGTTGCAGCCAGTTTGTGTGAACTTAAGTCAAATTTGGCCAAAACTTATTACAAAGCCACTTCGAAGAAGGGTAAAGATGATAGGAAAGGCTTGATGGAGCCTCTGGCGAAAGAGGGCAGAGGTAAAAATGTTGTGGGGAAGGACTCTAAGGGTGACATGCTGGTGGAGGTAACAATTATGACTGGTGGAGAGACCATAATTCAGAGGTCTGGGAGATTGGCCAAAAATAATAAAAAAAGATAGGTGGTTTTGGACTCGTCGGAGGAGCGGTTAGACAGTAAAGAATACAAGGAATATGAGATGTCTGAAGAGGAAGAGGATGAGTATGTGAAAGGACCCCACACCATTCCTGACAACAACAAAGAGCAAAAAGAGAACTCATCCTCCTAGTCCTTGCACCCGCTGGATGCTGAACATATTGAGGATGTGAAGGTTGTTGATGAGGAGGAGGAGTGTCATGTGCTAAAGGAAAAAATGGAAAAACTAGACAAGAGATTCAAGGGCTTGACTTGCTTTACTATGAAGCTAGTCCACTTTGTCACCAACACTCTATCTGCGGTAATTAAAGATGAGATGGAAGGGAAGAATGCTGACGAGGATCAAGAATGGGTCGGGGATGATGATGTGGACCTCCTCTCAAATAATTAGGATAATTCTAGTTAGATGTTATTTCGTCTGTGTTTTTTTCTATCTATTGTTAGTCTATGGTCATTGTACTAGTTTTTGGCTAGTTCTTATGTTAATTGGACTTGATATTTTTGGCTTGTGAGGATCGAAGTGTTAAGGGTACAACACCCTGTAAATGTTTCTTACCTTATCAAAAACATAAGTAGGAGTCATTCATCATCACAGTTAGCTCTAAGGGAGAGGGGCTGATATTTACAATCACTTTCATTGAACAACAAACAAAACATACATCTAATTAGGTTGAATGTACATATGCATATATGTATATGCACACATCGACGTATACGTCACATCAAAATAGTCTTGCCTTGTAGTGCATGCAGTTAAAAGTGGTATAAAATCCATGGAAAATACCATGACTTATAAATTCTTGGAAAATTCCATGAAAAATATTATGAACTTTATATCACTTTGCTGCATTCTCTGTAGGGAAAAAAATCTCCTTCGTTCTTTGTTTGTTCTTCAATTAAATTGAAAACATATACATGTTTCCTACACCAGGCTGTCAAATACCATACCCACCATATGTCATATGTCCAAAAATATACCCATGATCGACTCCTATGCCCACACATAACTCCTCTCCCTTCTATTTATGTTTTGTTTGTTCTTCAATTTAACTGACCCCTCTCCCTTACAACCAACTATGATAACATATCACTCCTACTTATGTTATAACAATATATGAAAGAGCATAAATAACTTGAAATAACAGTAAGATATATATATAAATATATTGTAGAGATAGATAAATACATAAGTTTCCTATAGATAAAATAAAAGTTACATACTACTAGTTTGACGGTCAACGAACGTGACATAAAAAAATAAGCCGACTAAGACACTAATGAAGTGGACCCCTCACTCAAAGTTACCCTACCCACCATCAACTTAATTAGATGACGTGCACTCCCTCGCTCAAAGCTACCCTATGCTAATGACGTGTTCAAATTTTTATTGCAGAGATAGATAAATACATAAGTTTCCTATACCCTTCTTCATTTACATTCAACTTAATTAGATGTATGCTTTGTTTGTTCTTCAATTAGAGTGATTGTATGGTTATTGTTGGCAAGAGACACTACAAATATCATTTTGTGTTGTCACTGATGGCAACCCTTTTCGGTGATTGGATCTGTACGTCATCATTTGATCATACCGATAGTCAGATTGAAGACATTCAAGGAAGAACAAAGCATTTGACCGTTTTGTGTTCATTGATTCACATGAATATTTCTTGTTATTATTTTGAGTTGTGGATCTCAGGGAAGATATTTTGGTGTCCATACTATCTTATCCAGGGTGCACATTCATTGGTATGCAAGTTTGAAGATCTGATTAATTAATTTCTTTTTTAATAGTGCAGAAAGATGACTTTGTGGATATAACATGTCGTGAATGTTTGGGAAGTAATTGTTTAAGCATTTTTTTGTTCGAAAATGTTCATTTAGGTCCCTACTATGTTGGAGCTGAATTTGGTTGATGCACATCAAGAATTAATCATGGATTGAGCTGAGATTTTGAATATATTCATACTTTTGTTTAAGTTGACAACAAGCAATTAAATTCTTAGTCATGGATATATATAAGTGATCGATTATCATTTTGCGATTTATGTGAAGTGTGTTGTTGTGAGTTGTGAATATCAAAAGTGTAGAAGAGTGATCATGCATAGTTTCACTTGTGCATTAACGATTTTGTGATGCGAGTTTGAGCAGATCAGAGCAGAAGCGCAAAATCAGTCAGAAGGACAAAAGATCGATTGCTAAGCCTAACCCGAACTGTAATGAAAGCCTTAGTAGATGCTATTTTCTCAGTTCAATATCTTAGATGGATTTAATTTGATTATCTTTGTAAGACGATGGGTCTTCTTTGAGCAGTGAGCTCTAGGCAGTGTACCTAAATGCATTCCCATTCTATAAAACATTTTTAAGTATACTTAGATAATATTGTGGATTAGCCCATCCACCATGGTTTTTCTCCTAACAGGGTTTCCATGTAAAAATTCTTATGTTATGGTGTTGTGGTTTTTTGCTTTATGTTCATGCATATTTATTTTGATTGAATATTACAAATGCTTGAAGGATCAAATTAATAAAGTTAAAAATTGTAGAACACTGATTCACCCCCACTCTTAGTGTTCCTTGATTCCAACAATTGGTATCAGAGCCTAGTTCCTTAGAAGAAGTTTAATAGCTTGGGGAAGATAAGGGAAAGCAATTTAATGGATTCAAGCAGTCTTCAACAACAACTTTTGGTGGCCCTAAATGATCTTAATCAGTCAAAATCTGAAGTTCAAAAATTTCAAGAAAACCTCATGGATGCTAAGAAATTCATTGAGTTCTTAAAAGGTAAAATCAATAATCCCAAGGAGAAGAGAAAGGAACTTTGTGATTAGATTAAGCAGAATTGTAGTAAGAGCATTGAAGATGAACAACTCAATCAAGCCTTGAAGGAAAATACAGAATAAAGTGAAAAGCTTACCAGAGATAATACAGTCTTAAAGCATGAGATGGAATCTATTATGATGAGAATGACCAAGGAGGTTGAAGACAAAAAGAAGAATGAAGAGAAGCTTGCACAGTCCTTGAAATAAAAATTTGAAGAATGCAGCCATTTGGACAATGAATTGGAACAATCTAAAAACAATGAGGAATTACTTGAAAAACAAATTGATGATCTCAGAAATGAACTTGCTATTGCAAATGAATTCAAGGAGAAGTTCAAGATTAGCTTAGCTAAGCTTGATGAATTGATTAAAATTCAAAGGATATAAGTTGACAAGCGAGGACTTGGATATGAGGAAGGAGAAAGTTCCAGATCTGGATAAAGGATATTTAGGCAAGGAAATTAGATGAAAAATTCAACAAGGTATCTAGTAAGACAACCTAATACTCAAAGATTCAATGGTTACTATTTTGTTTGTAATAAATTTGGTCATATGGATTCTCAATGTAGTTCAGTAGAATGAATTCAAATGGTCAATCATTCTCTGGTTAGTGCATTAACTACAACAAGTATGGTCATAAGTCAAATGAATGCAGAAACATGACAAAAAACTTTCATAGAGTTTTTAGATGTTATACATGCAATAGATTTGGGTATATTGCTAACCAATGTAGATCAAGAGAAAATAAGTGGAACAACTGAGTTCGAATAGAGAAATTTTGTGTGCTATAACTGTAACAAATTTGGTCACATTGCTAGATTCAGTTGGAACATAAAAGGTCTGGTAAAACAAAACATGCAAAAGGATGTTAAGGGAAAAGGAAAAGTCACTACTGATGTGGTTAGGAAGTGAATGCAGAATAAATGGGTGAAGAAAAGTCCCTCTATTGAAAGAAATATGCCAACACTAGAACCTGTCCTTTAGGAATTAGTTTTAGTCCTTTGGCCTAGGGGAGCTATCGAGAAAATCTCTTAACCCCCTACCGGTAACTGCCACCAGGATGTGGATAAGTACAAAAAGTGCATAGATTCTCTACAAATGTTGTTGAATCTATTGGAGGTCTGCAGAAGAATTATCTTTCACAACACATGAAAAAAAGGTAACTAGATGAGTTAGGGTAAAAAAAAATTATTGTGAAAAAAAGGGTTAGGTTTGTGAAGAAAAGAAGTTTGGAGAGCTCTGAAGTGAAATTTGGTGAATTGAGGCAAAATTCAAGTGTGAAGGAGCTTTCAACAATCAAACTACGATCCAATGAAAATTTATTTATCAAAAAAACTTGCAAACTTGTGAATTTGTGAAAATGAATACTCCATTGGTAGTTGATATCAAGGACAGACCTTGTCCGAAATTCAAGTAGCATCCTTTCAAATCTATTGACACAGGCCCGTTAGGTGCATTTTCATCTATTTTGTACAAAGTCTTACACATTGAATATATTAGGGCATACATCCATGCAAACATTGAAGAGTTAGGAATCTCACAACTACTGAATTTATATAACAATCACATTATAGGAGAAGACTTCTATGTCATACCAGAATTCAAAACCCTAAAAGAGAAGACATTTACACAGATTGTTAAATTTCTTGTCTTTGAAGAGAGTGAATGGGTTTGGTGCATCTTGAGTTGAGTTCATGCATAATTTATGTGGTTGAATCAACCCTTCAAGATTACAAAAGAAGCTATAAGTGTTGTTATAGGTTTAAATTCCTTCGATGGGTTGTCGATCTTAAAATCCGTAAAGAATCCAATAGTTACTAATGCAACTGATTCTAAGTATGATAGAAGAGTGATGACAATTGATGATATTGTTTATGTAGATGTCAAATTCGCATATATGGTCATTGGTTATAAAATCTATCATTCTAGCAGAGCCAATTCTATTTTCAGCACAACCATTTATGCAGCATATTAGATGGTAAAGGAAAATGCAGACTATGATCTATGTGAGTTGCTAAGAAATCAGTTGATAGAAAATATTGGGAAAATCAATAAGGATAAGAAGAATTCCTTTAAGTATGGCAATTTTCTTTTATACTTTTTCTTTTACTTCGTGAATGAAGTTAAGGGGTTTGGAAAGGTACATTGGCAAAAAGATAAACTGGTAGCCACTCAAATAAGAGATCTCTTACATAGATTTGTTGACATTAAAACAAAGAATGTTGCAATCTGGGGATATTTAAAAAAAAATCAGAGTATGATGCATGCTAGAGAAAGAATTCCCACATCTATTATGGAGAAGTATAAAGATAATATTTTCTTTGTGGTTGGCATTGATCAATGCCTAATGGAGGCAACATATCCTAGAATAGTTTGGATCATGCCAATGGGATATGAGGTTGAGGATATGTTTTTGGAAATGTATGTTGAACATTTGTTGAGAAAACCTCAAGATTCATCAGAAGAAATATTTGGTACTTTTTCAGAAAAGAATATACAAGTGCACAATGAACTAAGGAAACTTGTGATAGTCAGAAGAGTGAGAAAAGAAGTAGAAATCATTGTAGAAAGAATGGGTATATTTGCAGAAAAATTAAAAGAAGCTAGAAGGAAGAGAGAAGAAGTTGAAGAAGAAAATGAGCTAGCAAGAACTGAATCTACTAGTCCGACAACATCCTCTACCTGAACTAGGTCAACAAGGAGATTTGCATCCCTATCCGCCCTTGCAGGGAAGCTAATTCTTGTAAAAACACAAACGAAGACATCCAGTAAGGAAGCAAAAAGGAAGGGCAAAATAAAAAAAATTATGTGGCAGTATCTAAAGATGAAGAAATAGAATCCAATGAAGGAGTAAGAGATATTAAGCATCAAGGTACAAAGGTAGCAACAATTTCTAAAAGCAAGCCCTCCAATGAAGAAGACAAAGCAAAGAAGAAAGTAAAAATTGACAAACCTGGTATGTCAGTAGAAGAGGTTGAGAAAGATTTGGTCAAAGATGGCAATCTTAAGCCACTTTGTAAATGGTATGAAACCTTTGATAAAAATATCGAAAGAACTCTTGAGGAGGCAACAATAAAGCATTTAAATATTTTCAATAAGGTTCTTATTGAAATAATGCTTGGCTTACGTAAAAGCCTATATGATATTTTGGAAATGAGAAGAGTAAATGCTAGAACAAAAGAAGAGAAAATGAGAGAGAGAATTCTTGCAAAGTTATGTCCAGTGATGTCTATGAAATAAATGAAGGCAATCTTGAATAAAGCTAAAAAATAATTCAAGAGAAAGATAAGGGGGAACAAGCTCATGATCAATGAAACTGATGAAGTTGCAAAAGAAACTGAACAAATTTTGAGAAAAACAAATTTAAGCAACAGAATCCATGTTGTCTCTGAAGAAACACATGATAAAGATGTCTCATCTGGTCCGACAGAAGAAGGAAAAGAAGATACCATTGAAGATACTTAGATTCCTCTTGATGTGGATAATATAGAAGTACCTATGGAGGTTGAAGCTCCTAAAATTGTATCAATTGAGAAAGTTGAGATTCTTGAAGATAAGCAAGAATTTGCAGCTAAGGAAACAGTGGTTGAGGAAAAGAAAGTTGATGTAAAGGAAGTTCCAGTGGAAGAAAGAGACACTATAGATTCCATGGAGAAATCTCTAGTAAAACAACAAGAAGAATTTGACCTTGAATCGGTTGAAGGTCCTATTGACCTATCCACTTTGTCCCCAATTCACAAAATGAAGGTAGCATCATTTTCCCTGGAAAAGGCTAGAGAAGAACTGTTCAAGCCTCACATTGAGGATAGTGAACTCTTAAATCTTGCATCTGGAGTTATGGAGAAAATAATGCCTACTCATGTCAAGGATCCATCCAGTTCCTCCTCCGACGAACTGAAGAAGCTCATTAAATATGCAAATACTCATTTCGAGTCACTTGAGAAGTTATCCATGGTTAAAGTTTAGAAGGAATTTGATGCCAAAAGATTCAATAGGTTGAAAGGAATTCTTGCTAATGATAAAAATCTGTTAGCCACCTATGTGAAAAATATTCAAATTTCTCTATTTGAAGGCGGAAAGATCTATAAATCATGTTTGTCTTTGTCTAAATTTACTGAGGTCAATGAGAAGAAGGTTAAGGATCTTGAAAATTAGTTAACTTCTATTTCTGAAGATTTTGATCCTTTAGCTAGTGGTGTTGGAAAGCAAGAAGGTAAGGTGATATCTCTACTTGACAAGGTAAGGAGCTTGAAGCATGCTAATGATAGAACTATGGAAAGAGCATGTGAGCTTATAGGCCTAATTGGTCCAAAGATAGAAATAATGTCAAGTGCATTAAAGGAAGATAAAGATGCTATGGCAGTTAGTGATACAATGAACCTAGAGTCTGTAGAGACACAATCTTACTTAGTTTGTGGTCACATAATTTTTTTGGAGAGTCTCAAAAGGGTTTGGCACACAAATTTGATCTTGTTAAAGAAATATTTTGTAGATGTTTTCAAGTTTGTGTAAGTTAGAAGCATTCTTGTATAGTCTAAAGATTTTGTTTTTGACTTTTGGTATGTGGTTTCCCCAAATTTTTCCATTGATGTCAAAGGGGAAGAGTAATAGAGTGAAAAATGTATAATCATCTCAGGGGATGAGTTGTGTTTTTGAAAATTTGAAGAATTGGTAGTGTAATTGATGTTGGTACTGATCCAACACTTAGTCATTTTTCACTAAGTGTTGCCATAAATGCCAAAGGGGGAGATTGTTGGTAAGAGACATTGCAAATATCATTTTTTGTTGTCATTGATGGCAACCCTAGTCGGTGATTGGATCCACAAGTCATCATTTGATCATAGAGACAGTCAAATGCAAGACAATCAAGGAAGAATAGAGCATCCAACAATTTTGTGTTCATCGATTCACATGAAGATTTCCTATTATTATTTTGAGTTGTGGATCTCAGGGAGGATATTTTGGTGTACGTACTATTATATCCAGGGTGTGCATTCATTGGTATGCAAGTTTGAAGATCAGTTAATTAATTTCATGTTTATCAATGCAGAAAGATGACTTCGTGGATATAACATGTTGCAGATGTTTGGGAAATAATTGTTTAAGTATTTTTGTGTTCGACAATGTTCATTTAGGTCCCTACTATGTTGGAGCTGACTTTGGTTGATGTGCATCAAGAATTAATCATGGATTGAGCCGATAGTTTAAATATATTCATACTTTTGTTTAAGCCAACAACAAGGAATTAAATCTTAGTCTTGGATATATATAAGTGATTGATTATATCATGTTGTGATATATACGAAGTTTGTTGTTGCGAGTTGCAAATATAAAAAGTGCAGAAGAGTGATCATGCATAGTTTCACTTGTACATTAAGGATTTTGTGATGCATGTTTGAGCAGAGCAGAGAAAAAGTGCAAAATCAGTCAAAAGGACAAAAGATCAATTGTTGAGCCTAACTAGAACTATAATCAAGCATTGGTAGATGCTATTTTCTGATTTCAAATTTTCAGATGGATTTAATCTGATTATCTTTGTAAGATAGTGAGTCTTCTTTGAGTAGTGAGCTCTAGGCAGTGTGCTTGAATGCAAGTGCATTCCCATTCTGTAAAAAACATTTTTGAGTATACTTAGATAATATTGTGGATTGGCCATCCATCGTGGTTTTTCCCCTAATAGGGTTTCTACGTTAAAATTCTCCTGTTATGGTGTTGTGGTTGTTTGATTTATGTTCATGAATATTCTTTTGATTAAATTCTATAAATGCTTGAAGGATCAAATTAATAAAGTTAAAATTTGGAAAACACTGATTCACCCCCCTCTCAGTGTTCCTTGATTCTAACAGTTACCATTTTTGAAATAGCATTAAGAAATATTTACACAACTTGAAACAAAAATATGATAGAATTATTTCTAACCCTTTCATGTGTCATTATGCTATTTCAAGATATACATATTTGTATCATACTTTCGTTTCAGGTTCATATATATTTGTATCATAATGTTGTGTCATTTGTATCATACTATTGTTTCAAATTTATATATAATGACATCATAATGTTGTATGAGGAATGGTTTAACATGATCACAAAAATGTTTATAAGAGGTACAATTGGTGATATGGTAGTATACAATGCATTTCTTGTGTCATTGCATACACACCCTTCATCATTTGAAATCAACTCAATTAGATGCATGGTTAGTTTGTTCTCCAACTGCACTCAATATTACATGTAATTTTTTTTTTGTTATTGTTGGTATCATTATTTTCATTCTAATAGTTATAAGTATGTTGTTTACTAATCATTGTGTTGGTTCAATGCGAGGAAGAAAATAGCTACAAAAAATACCAGAGGACCTATAACAAGGAGACCTATACCAAAGCAGAGGTAGACAACTATGCCTACACACAAGAGAGGTGTGCATTTGCCTCATAGTGATGATGAGGAAATTGTCATTCCTGTTCACTAGCCAAGTGAAGAACCAAGTAGTGAGAAGGAGGTAGAAATTTGTGTGGAGAATCCAAATGAATTTGTACTCCAAGCTAACCCATCTATATCAACCAAAAAGGTTGCACTGAGGTGGGATTGGACCCAGGCCAACATGGACCATTCCCTTGAAGATGTCAAATACCTTAGGTGGTCAATTAGAGGTGCAATGAAAAAGTGGGGTATTCCTACCACAACATTGTCAAATTGGTTGGGTGGTGTGACCACTTGTAGAAGGAAAGGGCCCCCAAAAATCCTAACTGAGGACAAAGAATCATTGATCATTTATTGGTGCAAGGAGATGGTTGTTGTTGACCATGGATTGGAGATTGTAGATCTAAAAATAGAAGTGGCCCAAATATGCGAAACAAGGAATAATCCATTCAAGAATGGGCTTCCCAACAAGTCTTGATGGATGAGATTCAAAAGAAGACATCCCAATCTATGCTTGAGAATAGCCCAAGGACAAGATAAAGACCGTGCTATAAATATTAGGCCTATAGTTGTAAGTTAGAGATTGTGTTATAAATCTTACGCCTATAGTTGTAAGCTAGAGATAATTCTATAAATCTTAGGCCTATAGTTGTAATTGTAGGAGTTGAGAAAATACGACACCACAAACCCCGAAGATCACCTGCATGCAAATAACCTGTCACAAAAGAAGAGATGGAGACAAATAAGCAAGGGTTCTCTGAAAACTGAAAATGTATATATCAGAGAGAATGAGAGAATGAATTGATATGAAATACAATGGGATCAATCCTTATAAAAAGGAGATCATGCAAACCCTAATAAAACCCTAATAGGAAAAACCCTAATAGAAGCCCTAATAGGATAACATTTAATAATTAATATAATTATTAAATGTCACATTATGCAAACTAACGTGAAATCTTAAGAAGGGAATAAAGGTAACTTAATCAACATAATTAAGTTAAAACCTTTACTCTAACACCCCCCCTTAAGATGAGCAATAGTGCAGCTACAAAAAAATGCAAGGAAGCAAAGGTAACTACAATGCAAGAAGGCAAACATGGGTCCCGACAACTAGGCCAGATCAGGTACCCAAATACAACCAAATCTCTATAAAATGGAGAAATAGAGAAAACCACATGGGAAAAAGCTCTACTCCAAAAAAAGATGCAAAAGGCCAAAAAGAAGAACATCACTGAAGCAGAAGAAGCTGTAAACAACTGTCGAAAGATGACTGCTATGGTGCTGAAGAACCTGCGCTGAAGATAGGATGATTAGGAACAAGAAGACAATAATCTACATAAGTTCCCATACGACACTACTCAAATCAGATGGCAAACAAAGGCAAACACCTGGAACGAAGATACAGATGGCACAAGAACCAATAGTCTGAAACACTGATCAACTGAGAATGGAAGATTCCTTCCAAGGCAAAACCAAAGAAGAATTAGCATGAACAATATAATAACCCCCCCATAATGTTGAACTAGGAGAGCCTGATAGATCCACTGAAATGATGTGAAACACCCTATAGTGCATGAAGGAGAAGAAACATTTGAAAGTGCGCAAGATAGCACCTACAACTGAAAAAGTGGTGTGCAAAACAAAGCACACATGCATGAGGTTGGAATCATATGGATCCATGGTCGTCCTGGAGGGACACTCACCGGACAAAGGTGTGATGGCAAACAAAGGAAAACTACACAACCCCCCATGGTATGGATTCAATGTCGTCGTGGAGGGATACTCACCGGACAAAGATGTGATGGCAAAACAAAAATAAATATCCAAAAATAAACAAAAATAAATACCCAATTACTCTAATACCCCCCCTTAAGATAGACATAGGGAGAATCTAAAACCTAGAAGAAGCTACTGAAAGCAAAAGCAATGGGTCCCAGCAACAAGGCCAGATCAGGTACCCATGTACAAAATCAATGCAAACTAAATGAAATGGGGTAAAGGAGAAAACCCAGTGGGAACAAAACTCCTCCCCAAAATAGAATGCAAGGAAGGAATGCAATGCACTAATGAAAGAAGGATAGGAGGTGGATAACATGATACCCCCCATAGATAACTTCTATCATATAAATACATGTACAATGATCTCCATAAAAGAGATAGAAAGAGATAAGAAGGCCCCCCCACAATGAAGAAACTCCTGTCACAATGGTAGATGCCTGATGTAGAATCCAAAAAGAGATCCTGAAGCAGCAAATGATATTCCTCCCCTTGGGAAGAAACGGATCCATGGACCTATATCGAAGAAACCCTATGAAGAATGATGAACCAATCTGTCTCGAGATGTGTGCCATGATAGGATGCTGAAGAGTCTCACTGTCTGAATGGAAACAAATAATGCCAAATCCAAACTGATGTGGAGAATACTGAAATGCAACCTCTGAATGCACAGATAATGGTGGACGAACAGTGATAACTTGACTGTCAAGGTAGAGGAGATGAATGTCCTCAAAATAATCCTCCAAATCTACAATATAGGACTCAACAAACAAGAAAGATATGTCTGCAACATAAGAGTCCAAAGTAGCTATGTCTGGAAGATGTATGATTCCCTGCTACATTGAATCAAGAACAACAAGAGATGCTGATGAAGTCTCAGTCTGAAGAGTAGGAACTGTGAGACAAACCTCTGATCCATCAGAATAAGTAAGGGTGTCTAAATACTCAAGCTCCTCTAAAGTATCATAATCAAATGGTGTATTCTCTCTCCAAGCAATGGGTATGAGACAATCTGAAGCAGGATCCTCTAGGAATGGAGATAGAATAGGGTCTCCATAGATCTCCCAAATACGTGTCCAAAGTGGGTGAGAACAATTAATGTCCGATATAACCAACATAGTGTCATGATCAACACTAGACAATATAAATCCTGCAATGTGATTTCTAATAATATCCCATGCTAATCTACCCTCTAAAGTTGCTAGTTCAGGTATGAGATCATACAAATAAGGAAAAATATTAAGCCATCTACAATGTGTAAGTATACCCTTTGCCCATGATTCATAATTACCCCGTTCCAAAAGAACAACTGAAGGGTGAGTAGAGAAACACATGATAACTCTTCAAATGAAAAATTCAGAGACTAATGATCTCAGCAATGATAAAGCATATCAACATAACCCATCCAACGCAAACAAACCCCATGTAGGAGCCAAGATGACCAAGTAATTGAGCAAAGTGTAAAAACACATAAAGCTGAATAAAACATACTTGGTAAATATTCTGATAAAATAGACTGTAGATCTGGAAAGAACACTGTAATACTTTTCCAATGCTTATTCGTTTGCGCAAAACGGACACTGTGGCCAAAAGTTATGAATTTTTCAAAAACTAAATTTAGTTTGCAGGAAACGAATTTTCTAGCAAAAAACATTTATTTCTAACTTGATTTCTGGAAAATCTACTCACTGTTTATAAACAAATAAAAAAACCCATAAATATTTTGATGCTAGAAACAAAACCCAGAAATCGTTTCTTGATCCAACAAGCAAAATACGAGAAAATGATTTTTTTAACTTTCAGTCAGGAGAAAAATGATGCGCGCCATTTTTTCAATAGTGATTTTCTCCAGATCTATGCAAGATATGCAAAATCTAAAAGATACCCAGTTTAGATTTTGCCGTTGGCTACAAAACCCAGTAATCTTTTTTTCTGCAAATGAGTGAAAACAAAATTTTTGAAGCAAAAATGATGACGGCTCCAATAAAAAACGGCTTGCAACAAACCCTTGTAGCTCCAAAAATCTTCAAAACAAGAACAAGCAGTTGCAGATTTGAAGCTCTAATACCATGTTGGAGTTGAGAAGATACAACACCACAGAAGCCCAAAAGATCTTTGCAAGCAAATAACCTATTACAAGGAGAAGCAAAGAGAAACAACAAAGGAAATGCTCAAGAATGTGGAGCAATGTATTCACCTGAAAATGTAAAATGAATTAATGATACAAAAGATAGTTTTCAACTACATATAGATGAAAACCCTAAAAAGGAAAACCCTAGGCTTGCACAATAATAATTAATAAAGTAATTAATTATTATGCACCTAATATTAACTTAAGTGAAAAGAGGTAAAAAAGAACATTACGTAATTAAACAAATATTGTTTAATTAATAAAATAAATACCCAATTACTCTAACAGTAATTTTTTTCTACAAAACTTTGAAGAAGATATATGCATAAGGGAATTATGAATCGTAGAGGATTTGGAATTGCGACGAGATAGGGCTGCAAGCTAGCCAGAACATAAATATGAAGGTACTTGCCAGAAAAGGCAGCAAAAGTGTTGCTTACATAATCCCAAAGAGACGGGAGTGGATCATTATTATAGCATGTGTCAATGCTACAGGTCAAAAACTTCTAGGTTTTTATTCATTCAAAAACAAAAATAATGTGCAAAACTACATAGCCAACTGTGAGGCAGGAGCATTGATGGTTTTTCAACCTCACACATGGATGACGAAAGAGATTTTTATCAAATGGCTCAAGTTCTTTGCTATGCAAGTAATTGGAGGTTGCTCGCCTAGCTATAGACACCTATTGATATTTGATGGGCATGGAAACCATGTAGTCTTCTCTACCATTACCCAAGAAAGGGATCTTGGAATTGAATTTCTCATCCTACTGACCCACACATCACATAAGTTGTAGCCTCTTGATGTGAGTGTTTTCTCGTCTTTCAAGTCTAACTTCAAAAAGGAAAGAACAACTTGGAGTATTAGACATCCAAATCTTAAGATACAAAGAGTAGAATTGGCCACACTTGGTAGCATAGCTTTTCAAAAGTCATTGACTATTTCAATCATAACAACTGGCTTCAAGAGGATAGGTATTTGGCCCTTTGATCAAAATGCTTTGGAGAAGAACATGAGGGTTAGCCAAAATTTCCAGTTTGCTGCCCTCGAGGAAGCATCAGTTGCTACAAATGTTCTAAGCCTATCCAATAATGGTTTGGTAGTGAATGAGGGTGAGTGTAATGGTGGAATTGCACAAGTTGGAGAACAAAAAATGGGATGCATGGTTGGTATGCTCTACAATTACACATCTTTGTTTCCAATCAACTCAATTATATGTATGGTTAGTTTGTTTTTCAATTACTCTAAAACTTACATGTTTTCATTTGTTGTTTCAGATTCCAATGAACCACTTGAAACAACAGTATTGGGATACTAGAATAGTCAGGGAGACATATCTCTCTCCCTACCAAGTCCACCTGAGCAACCCTCCTAGTTGTTAGATGGGGCTGCTAATCTTGGTATGGATATGCATGTGGAGGAAGACCAAAGTCTTGCAATTCCATCTCCACTACACAACATAGGTCCAAATACATTAGTGCATTTCTATGTTGAATGGGGAGATAGTGATGATGAGAATTTAGGAGTTGGATTAGATTCTATAGATAGTGAGGTGCCACAAACAAATAATTCTTATTTGATTGAGCCTTTGGGAGGCCAACCAACTTCATGCCTCTCACAATTCTTGAAGCTACCAGTTCATGTAGTGAAATACAAGACTAATAAGGTAGCTGATCATGGGATCAAATTGCAAAGAGGATCCTAACTCCTAACTATTGATGACCACATGGCCTTGCTAAGTGAGAAAGAGGGAAAAAAAAGGAACTAGAAGAGCTGAAATTGAGGAAAAAGCAATAGCTTACAGAGCGCAAGATAGAAAGGATTGCAAATTTGGAGGTGAAGGCTCTTATGAGAATTGAAAAGGAAAAGAAACAATTAACCGTAGAGGCTAAAAAGGAGCTGCAAAAAAAGGAGGACAAAAAAAGGGAGGAAAGGAGAGAAAAGGAAGCTACAAAAAGGGAAAAAGATTTGGAGAAGGCACGAGCAAATGTTGCAAGGGAGAGGTATCTCAACAACCCTCTAAATCCATTTCCTGATCGTCATAGGATCTTCACAGATTTTATGTCTATACATTGCCCCCAATATTGTCCATCACCTACTCAAACTAGCAAGCAAATATTTTAAACTTGGATTCCTTCACTTTTGTAGTCCTTTACACAGTCACCTAGCCCAACCATTTCTCAACCAATTCAGAGTTGGATTCCTCATTCAAATTCATACCAAAACTCACCTACCCCAAGCATAATCCAATCAATTCAAACTTGGAGTCCTTCTTTGTCACAGGCCACATCCAACTCACAAGATAACATGGCATCATATTTCAGTTTTCCTAGCTTTTTTGATTGATTTGAATGTTTGGTTGCAACTATTTTGTTATGAAGTTTTGATGGATTTGAAACGATTTTTGATATTTTTTGTTTTGAATGTTTGTAACTTGGAACAACAGTATGAATTGAATAGAAACAACATGTTCCATAATGTTACTCTCACTAACTATTTGAGTTATTGTAATTGATTAGCCAACAAGGCATACACCTAATTATGTGGAATGTAAATGAACAAGCCTATAGAAAACGTATGTATCTATCTATCTCTGCAATAGTTTGTTGTACATATATATATACATCTATAGAAAAATTTTCTCTCTATACATGTAATTAAGTTGAATGAAAATGAACAAGGCTATAGGAAACATATGTATCATAATGATGTATCATACTGTTGTTTGATGTTATTTATATGTTTTAGTTTGTTGTATCAGAAAAAGGTTTGAAATATTTATACCATAGTGATGTTTGAAGTTATATATAACTTTACAAATTTTAGTATACTATTTGACAAATGATATGAACATATGCATGAGTCAACATATGCATATGCATATACATACAAATATATGCATATGCACATGATGCATATATGCATATACATATGCAACATATATGCACATATATGCATATGCATATGCATATATTTAAATGTATATGGATATGAAGTTATATATACATTTGATAATGTTGTATGAAAAAGTGTTATGTTGTATGAAGTATTATTTCAGTATGTGTATGTTGATTCCTATTTATGTTAACACCATTTATCCAAAAACATACTGAAATATAACTTCATACAACATAACACTTTTTTATACAAAATTATCAAATGTATATATAACTTCATGCACATATGCATATATGTATGTGCATATGCATATATACATATATGCATATGCATTATACATATACATATACATATCAAACAATGATACAAAGTGAAAAAAAAAAATTAGACATGTAAGATTGAGAGCAATTGATGAACAAACTAAGCATGCATCTATTTAAGTTGATTGCAAATGAACAAGGCCCTTTGTGCAAGGAAAGAAAAAATGCATTTTATACTATCATATCCCCAACTATAATTGACACAAATCAAACAATGAGTGTAAGTGTAACACTAACTCATTTAATTGCAAAATCCGATGAAAATTTCTGACAAAAGCTATATAATTAGATGTATTGTTGGGTTCTTGTGATATGAAATGTGAAATTTTCATTTTTAAATTTTTTTATCCCTGATGTTCATCGAAATTTCGATGAACCTTATTTTTCGTCGAAGTTTCGATGAATATTTTCCGTCAAAATTTCAACAGACTTGGAACGTTAAATTGTGGCTGACATAAATAAAACTAAGCTCAACTATTTATTGTGACAGTGTTTTTCTCGACGATTTTATTGGGAAAAATAAAAAAAAATTCAAGAAGATATCGCCAAGTTGGGGGTAGTCATTGTCTTTTTCCAGAATTCATTAGTGAAGTCAGATTTGTACTTCCAGGTTTGAAAATCATATTCTAAAGCAACATCTCATCAGATTTCATTTTTAGACTTGTGCATTTTCAGAATTTAATTTCCATATTTTAGACCTTACTTCACAAATTCTTTATAAGGGAATTGTTTATAACTGATGGAAAATTCTTGATGGATTTGGACAAAGATTATATTTGCAAGGTTTTAGTTTTAACCCTAATGATCAATTTTCAATAGATTTGGGAGCCATAACTAGATAATATCAAAGGCATAGAGATAGCTACAGAGTGAAATGGTTGTCAAGATTAAGGCCTAGAGGGTTGAACAAATAATTGGGAATGTTTGAGAGTGGATAGTTAGAGCCATTTAGCTATGATATTTTTGAAGACTACTTCATAAAGATGTATTTTTCCCTTTGCCAAGTTTCAGAAATATATTTTAGACCTTAGATTCCAGTGAATCTAATGGTGTTGCCTATTGATATCCAAAGCAGGGATGTGAATAAGACTGATGACTATGCAGGCTATATTATAGATAAAATTCATAGATCTTTTAACTTTATCAAGGCATATAATAGGGTGGTCCACTTCAAATGAAACTCTTTATTATGCCATACTATTTTATTTCTAGAATTCATTTGTGAAGTCAGATTTGTACTTCTAGGTTTGAAAATCATATTTTAAAGCAACATCTCATCAAACTTCATTTTTAGACTTGTGCATTTTCAGAATTTCATTACCAAATTTTGTTGTGCAAGTTCAATATTCTCATTTTAGGAGTCTAACAGTTGGAAATCATAGTAAAATTAAAATTTAATAATTTATGTAATTAGCATTTTAAAGTGTTTTTTGGGGTCATTAACTTCAGACTATCTTCTCTTTTGCAGGGGTGGTTGCATGTCGAATTTTCTTGGTGTAAAATATCAAAATTATTAGATTTTGTTACCTATTTATGATTAAAAATTATTGGAGTGTGAGTTTGATATTTTTTGAATATCTAAATATTCAAGCTTGGTAAAGAAAAATCATGTCAGATAATATTAGTCCAGAACAAAATGAAGAGTCACTTGATAGATTGTGGGCTAGATTGAAAAGAAAGGGTGATGGGAAATATTATTGTCCTTGTAATAATTGCAAGGGCTTAAAGACGAGAAGACTTTTAATCACAACAACTAAGAAACATTGTAGGCAGCATGGTCACATTGAAGGGGGGCATGATTATCATCCATTGGTAATTTGTTCATTATATGTGTTTATATTGATTGAATTTGTAAATGTTTATATCATTTTAACATTTTATATATATAAAAAAAATCACTTGATCATGATCATGGTTTATTTGTGTCTATCATTATTATAAAGGTGGGGTGCCCTAGGGCACATGATATGGATTATCATGGCCCAAAGAATGTGGTTTTGCAAGTGGAGGAACATGGAGCTGTGAATATCGAAGATAAAGTTAATAATCCTATGGAAGAAGATGATCATGCGCCATAAAACATTGTTGAAGATGATGGTAGAAATACATTGATCCATGACACATTTAGTGGCACAACTGATCATGTTGATTGATATGACTTTGATGATGTTCATGATTTACTTGTACTTGAGAAGGAATACAACCCCTTTATGAAGGCTCCCAAACAACTCTTCTTTTTACTGTATTGTTGCTAGTGAACTTGAAGGTTATGAATGGTTTATCCAACATAGCAATCTCACGGATGTTAAGGTATGTCATATATGTCATATTTTTTCATCTATTTTAATTGTTGTTAGTTCATCACTAGTAAATAAAGGATGAAATATGTACCATTAATATTCTTTATATTAACAAATTATTTTTTGTTGTAGATTGATTGGTGAATTTTTGTTACCACCATCAAATATTTTACCTCGCTCGTACCAATATTTATTTGGCATTATGAAAGATATTGGAATGGAGCATCAAGCAATAGATGCATGTCCTAATGATCATATTATATCATAAACAACATGAATTTACAACAGAATTCCTAGAATGTCATATCAGTAGATATCCAATAGATCAACTAATAAAAAGGTGCCTCGCAAGGTTCTTCATTATATTCCCATTATTCCACGTATGCAACAATTATTTAGGTGCAAAAGCTTAGCACAATTTATGGATTACCATGCATGGAATAGAAGTGCATATGACATTGTTCAAATGCCTGCAGATGGTTCTGCATTTAGGGACATGGAGGAAAAATGGACACACTTTAAAGAAGAACCTCGTAATCTCAGGCTTTCATTGGCAGCGGATGATGTCAATCCATTTGGAGAGCTGAGATCTATTTACTCGGTGTGGCCTATTTTTTTTATCAACACTAACATTCCTCCATGGATGTCAATAAAGAGGGAGCACATAATATTGGCAATGATTGTTCTAGGTTTTTTTTTACATCAATTTTATTTAACGTAGTAGCATCTCATTTGTCTTATTGGTTGCATAATGACATATTTTTTTCATTTAATAGTCATGTACATTAATTTATATATATTGTAGTAAAATGGTTATAATAATTATGTAATTTTTATTCATTCAACTAGGTAAGTACCAAGTTAAAGATATGAATGTATATATCGAGCCTCTTATCAACGAGTTACTAAAGTTATGGAATGGTGTCACTATGTATGACGTATCTAGACCAATAGGACAAAGAAAATTTCAATTCCATGCAATGCTTGTATGGACAATTCATGATTCCCCAGGGCTAACACATTTTTGTGGTATGTTATAACGTTAGACTGCATGACTTTAACGATATTTAATTTATGAAGTAGATATCATGCATGTTTTTTAAATAATCTATTGATTATATATAATTATAAAAATTGTCTTTTTTAATCCAATTATATATGATTTGCAGGTCTTCAAACAAAGGGAAAATTTGCATGTCCAATTTGTGGTCCAAAGATGAAATCTCGTCGTTCAACAAGTTTAGGAAAGCAGGTGTTTTATGAGTATAAGCACTTCCTCCACAAAAATCATAAGTATCGAACTACTGAAAAACATCTTTTCAATGGGAAAGAAGAGACTACATCAAAACCATGAAGAATGACACCTCACCTATGGAAGTTGGAATATAATAGAATTAATCATCAAGGTTATACATCAGATCAAATTGTTTATCTATCATAAATGATATTTTTTGAGTTTATATTTTTATACTGTATTGTGTTTTCTCATGCTGTAATTGACAATGATTGTCGTTGTTAATTTGTTTAACTTATGTGCTTCATGAAGGTCGTCAAGGCATTAATGGTCAGCTTCCACAGGGACTGAAAAGTTATCCTAGACAATTTAGTAGGTTGCCCTACTATGAAAAGCTAAAAATTATGCATTTTTTTAATACAATGCATATCAGAAATAATATAATAGAAACATTATAAAAAATAATGGATGGAAGCCATGACAAAGAAAAAATTGTCAAAATTTGTAGTGACATTCACGAAGCTAATCATGCAATGAAAAATGTCATTCAATTAAATAGCGATGGAGACAAAATTAATATAAGTTCCATTCCTTGGTTATTAACGGAGCAACAAAGCAATGCTATAAAAGAAGTCATATGAAAAATTTGATTTCCCATAGGATTTTCTGCGAACATATACAATATCACAACAAAGAAAGGTGAATTTGGGTCAGGGATGAAAATGCATTATTGGCATACCTTAATTAAGGTAATTATTCTGGTATATTATATATATATTTATATATTGCATGTACTTTTCGGTGTATTATGTTTACTACTTTTGGAAAAATAATGAAAAGATCATTTTATAATTGTTGTAGTGCGTTCTACCTCTATCTCTCCTAGACAACTTTGACAACAATGTCAAGCAAGTTATATATGATCTTGGAAAATACATTAGATAAGTAGCGATATTTGTTCAATTTGTTGTATAGATCTTATAATTGCCATTTATTTTACTTGTTATGTAATATATTATATATTTTTGTTAAATATCGTTAATATATTTGTGCCTTAAATCACTTGTAGATGATTGTCATCTAAAGAAAACCATAAAGAAGATATAAATTATTGGAAGAGAAAAATTCCTCATCTAAAGTGTGAAATGCAAAAGTGTCTACCTTTGATATTTTTCAATGCACAAGAACATTAGCTCATACACCAAGTTGAGGAGATTGAATTGTGTGGACTTGTACACACAAGGTCAATGTGGATGGTTGAGAGGCACTTGAAATTTTTGAAGGCTTTGGTTAGACAAAGAGCACATCCTGAGGGTTCTATGGTGGAGGGCTATATGGTGTACTAGACCATGGTGTACATTACTAAATATATTCCTAAGTTTGTAGCAAAGATCCATGTAGATCGCATTTGGGATCCCAACTCCATTAACAAATTCGAAGGGGAGTACCTGATGGGAAAAGGTAGATTGAAGAAAGTGAGAGGTAATTATAAGATGGTCATGGAGATTAATTAGAATACATTTTACATTTGGTTTTATGTATATTGTACTTATTTAATTATTAATCTTCAATATACATCAATTATAAATCAAGGTCGTATACCATGGTAATTAACTAATTATACATTATTTGTGAATTTCAAATTTTTTTGATACAATTGGTCGAGAGTGGGATGCACTACATTTGTACATCACAAACAATCTTGATTGGATGATGGTATGGATTGAACGATGTCAACAATCTGGTTGCACATTAACATGGGAAGGTGTGACTTCATTGGTTAAAGAAGCTCATCGTAATGGAGATTCCAATTTTACACCAAGGGAAATTGATTTAGCATATGGTTTAAGAGATAAATAGGTATGTATAAATATATTAATCACCCATATTATTTAATTATTTTCAATTATATTGATGTATATATATGTTGAGATTTTTTTCTTTGCATACATTCGGCCAAGAATAAATATGTTTATCAACTGATGATATTGCAATAATTTTTACATGTTTGACATATTGTAGGTGAAACACCACAAGGATATGTGGTGCAATAGTCATAAATTTTGAATCAAAAATTTGGATGACACAAAGAAAACTTGTGATTCTAGGATAACTGCAGTCTTTCAGGTGACTAATGTTTCATCTAGAAGTGACATACATCCAAAAGTCTCAAAAAATCGATACTATGGGATTTTGGATGATATACTTGAGTGTGACTTTAAGTCCTTTAAATTAGTTCTTTTCATCATCCTATGGTACATGCTACGATTGAATGAAAATGATCCAAAGAGAACTGTTATTGAACATGATAATGGATTTACCATGGTTAATACAAGGTCGATCAAGCGAGCTGGAAATGAGCCTTATGTTCTTCCAAGACAATGTGAGTAGGTATTTTACTAAGAGGTTTCAAGTAAACCGGGTTGGTCATTTTTTGTTAGACATGATCCAAGAGGAAGATTGATAAAGTATAATGTGGTGGAAGAAGAAGATATCGAAGAAATAGAAGATGATGTAGATGATGATTAGGATCAACAAATAGTTGATGATGTGCTTGACGAAGATGCCGAAGAGGAGGAACTAGGTCATGATGATGTAGGATTTAATGTTCATGAAGATGATATCTGTGTGGATGATGATATTATCGAATCTAATATCAATGACGATGATGATGATATGACCAATCCTTACAATGTCGAATCTGGATCGGATGATACAAACAAAGAGTTGGATGAAGAAGAAGATCAATGACATTGAAATGTATGAGTTATGTGATGGTATTATCTATTTGATATTAATTTCTTGATAGAATTATATTTTACTTATGTGGTTACATAATTAATTCATGATGTACTTTTTAATGTTTAATTTTAATTCATGATGTTACAACTATCGTATCTCTCCTAGAAATTTCCATATGATCATAATGAAAAGTGTTTTGGGAAATTTCATGAAAGATGACACATTGATCATAGTAGTGAAATAATTGCAAAGTCATTTAGATTTTTTAGACCAATCACCCTTCGCAATGTCATTTTTAGGATCATCTCCAATTTTATTACTAGGAAACATAAGGTAGGATTTTATTGGCTTATCTTGGATGAACATTGTGGCTTTGTGTAATGTGCGCAACTTTTGGATGGGGTAGTGGTGCAGGAGCACCTACACCTCATCTTCTATGCTTAATCATGTGATGATAATTAGAGAGGTCAATAGGTTGGTTTAGGAATTTAAAGAATGTTTTATTGTGAATAAGGTAACTCAAGACCATTAGTCATGTTCTAGGTGAAGTTTTGAGTTATGAGTTTGAGTCTTGCACTAAAGAGTTTTGTGGCCTTTTTAAGGAAAATTGGAAAATTTACATGTAAAAGGGTGCAATGTTAGTGTCATGTCAATAATAAGGCTATTATCAAGCCACTAGCATTATCTTAGAGGTGTCCTAGGAGTTTCAATATATTTGAAGGGTCAAAAAATTAAAACATTTCAATAGTGATGTTAACAACCTTGAAATCAGTGTGTTTTATGTTTCCTATGATCATAAAAGATTAAAAAGTTAGTTGTAGAGGTGGTTTTTCAGTGGTTGAGGTGTAATTTCCTTTAAAAGGAATAAATTTATCATTGTAAATGTTTTTGATGGTTGAGGATTTAAAATACAAGCTCTTGACATTCCAAAATCTATGTTTTTCTTCAAAAAAAGTGTATTCCTATTTTGCAGCACTGTACGGTCACATACAACCATATTTTAATGTGAAATGAATTCCATGTCATGAGGATTTGTGTTAGCTTTGATTTGAATCTTATGTGAGGGCTTAAGGAATTGATTTGAGTTAGAAAGCTTCATTTCTTTGCATACAACTCGGTTACCCTATTTTTGAGGGTTTCGTAGTCCAAACATGATATAAAGGGGCTCTTACACTTTTGGTGATTACTATATCTTGTGTAAGATGCCCCATGGATATTTTTGTAATTGTAGGAGGCATGAATATGGCATAGGATGAGAAATAAAGAAGGTATAGTTGCTGTCCTCAAGAGTTTTGTGAAGAAAAGCATGTGAAATGAGAGGTTCAAGCCTAGGTTTCAACAAAATATGTATCGGAGATCTGATTTTATGAATTTTTATCCATGTACACACCTAATAGGTTGTGTCTTATTTTATTTTTAGGTTTGGGAGGTTGTGGAAGTAGGAGACTCAATAAACCCTCATGATTTTGGTCTAAAACAAGGGTTTTTGGGTTTGGCAAGAATTTGGCCGTACAAGTGGAATATTTTTGTGGATTTGGAAGTTTGGAGGCTGTTAGCTCTCAAAAACACAGGTAAAAATACCTCGAGAGGTTTCCAATCTCTTGATACATTTTAGGGTAACAAACAAAGCTAAATGATTTGAACCTTCTTCTCTTCAGTTGCTGCCAAACCTAGGTGGGTCTACCTTTGTGAACTGAGTAGACTTAAGTGATGTGATTTTGTTTACAAAAATCTATTCACAATGGAAATATTACAATGAACAGATATAATCCTAATAAAGTGTATGTGTAATATTAGAATATGTTCAGTTAATAGATGTAAAAAATAAAATGGACAAACAACTTTGCCAATTTAACTATATGTATATATAACTTTAAGTTATTTTTATTTTAACTAAAAGTACTGAAGTTACAACATACAAATTAAATGATATTTATGATTGTAAAATTTATGATTAAATATATCTCTCAAAATCATTTTTGTCCCAATTTGAAAATAATTCTATATTATAGAATACATTTTTTTAAATTTTAAGATGAAAATAGCAAGGAAAAATCAAACAAATATCTCTATGAAAGAAGTATATTGGCATGAAATTAAATATGATTTGTATTCCAATGTAAATACTACAAAGAATGGAAACAGTTCTTTCAACACATAAACTATTATGTAGCAGTCAATTAAAATGATCTAAATAGTTTAATAATTTGACCATTAGCATAAAGAAATTTATATAGAGTTGTAGATCTCTTCCATTTCAAAAACACAAAATAATATTAGGTAGATAATCAAACATCTTTCATTTCTATAGTGACTTATTTATCCTAGATGAACTAGTATATAGTATACAAAGAAAACCAACAAACCCACAACTACCCCTATTTTGAAGGAGTTTAGTTTTCTCCCCTTCTTGATCTCCCTAATATTGTCTAATTATTTTAAAGAGGCCAAGGGTCATAACACAACTTTATTCATCACAATGAATAGCTTGGTTAATGAAAATTGACAAAAGCAACCAAAAAATTGCTATATTTGGCATTGAAACTGGATTTTGTTTACAACAATCTATTCACAATGGCAATCTTACAGTGAACAAATATAATCCTAATAAAGTGTATGTGTAATATTAGAATATGTTCAGTTAATAGATGTAAAAAATAAAATGAATAAACTAAAAGATGAAAGCGTGAGACCAGTGCATTATTGGGTGTATGGAGTCTAATGAAGATCTAGAAAAGTGTAATCTATGATGGCAATAATTCAAACTGTTTGGCACACAGATGTAGTTTATAACTTGTATAAACGTTCGAGTAAATGACTGACAAACTCTACTTGAGATAGAATGACAATCCTAGTTATGTGATTCTTCTTATTGATCCAATTAATTCTCTTCAGTTACCGTGATTGACTAGAAGGGTTTAATCTTTACTTGAAAGAACCAAATAATCACATCAGACAAATACATCAAATGTGTATCGGTAAACTGAATATATACTTGATATATATCAATTTAAACAATAGAAAAAACATCAAAATGGAGACAACCAGGTAATTGTATAATTCCACAAACAACTCATACCAAGATTAAGCCACAAGTTCAGACATCTTCATTAACTTCATCAAAATTCATACATGCATCTGAGTCTTGTAAAGGAAATTTTCATTGCAAACTATCTACTGTATCTTTCTCCTATCTGCCTATATCTATTTTACATTATGAAATAGATATAAATATATCAAAATTATGAAAGGGCGCGTCCTTTCAGAAATGTCTTTTGCTTAAAAATAATAACAAACTATAAATTATGCTCTATTAAGCCATAAATAGATGTTTGACAGATAATATCGATAAGCTAGCCACTCATGTGTATCAACATCCTCTAGCGCATTCCTTATGGCTATCTCCATTTCAAAAATCTTCTCATTTTGTTCACATGCCTCCTCCATTATTAAATCATTTTTTGTGGCTGTCTCCATAAATTTTTGCATCATCGTCTCGCATTCCTTAATCTATATGTCTTTTCCCTTTAGTTCCCCTCCATCTTCTAATAGCATTAGTACTCCCTTTTTTGTGACATTGATCATCCCCTACTCATCACCTTGCAATTCATCATGGAAGTCTTTATATTTTTTCATAAAATGGTTTCCAGTATCAATAGCTATGTTATCAGGAGCATCCCTTTGGTTTATTTCTTGGAACTTCTCTTAGATCCTACCATCTATCCTCTTATGTTCTTGTAGTGCAGTAAAATTGTGTGAATGTGTTCCTTAAAGCTTACTCAACCAAGTCATTAAATTGGTTTGCCTCTTCCTTATTATTGCAGTGAGTGCATCACATTTACCTTGTGAGTATGCATTTGATTCTTCCCACTGGTCTCTTTCCTAAGAGCTTTCACCATGAGTCAATTGCTTTGTGGATCCCAGCGTGATTCCCATCATGTCCTTCAAGTGATCATTTTATTTGAGTAGTCTCTCATTATTAATCTTATACATTTCTTTTTCCTTGATTAGCTTTTGGATTTGGGCTTTATTTAATTTGGCCACATTAATGCTAATTTCTATTGTAGCTATTGGATCAACCTCACCAACTTTTAACATCATTACATGTCCAAAATCCTTTTCATTTTCGATTACAACAAATTTCTTATGTGGAGGATATAGGGCCCATATCATAAGTGATCCCTCATCTGGGTTATACTTAGATCTTGCATAAATCTTTGTTACCCCCTCAGGAGTGAGTTTATGTGTGGCGTTACTATTCTTCAGAAAAATATCAAAAACCAAAGCAGAGTTTAAATCCAACCCAAGAAAGATCATGACACCTGCATCTTCCAATAATTTCCTTCCTTTCTTAGGGGTCATTCTCTTCATTTCTTCTTCCACACTTGATTTTAAGTTATTCAACAGTTGTTCCTCATTACTTGGTGTAATATTCTCCATTGATTCCCTTATTGATTTTCCTTTTAATTTGCACAAAAAGGTTTTAAATTCTGAGGTTTTAATGAATTCATCATCAACCATAAATGATTTATATGCTATCTGCCTTGTGTCAGTATTTGTACTCTCTTCAACATTTGGTTCCATGGGAACATACTTGTAGTCCTGAGTTCTCAATTTGGAAATTTTATCAATTGTACTGCTAGGCCTACCATCACTAGATGCCTCTTCATCAAAAGATACTAGTTTTATATCTTACAATCCCCTATTATACTCATCAACAAATTTTTTTGCTTACTCTGCTTCCAAATTCCTGATCAAGTCATCATACAGATAGGGTATGTGATTGTATCCTCCCAAGTTCATTTTATTTTTGGAAAAATCAATATACCCTTCTGGATCAAATCCTTTTCGCAGTGGACCCTTCTTCATGTTTTATTGCAACAATTTGTTGAGAACCATGTCATATCCATCCCTTGCTAATACAGTGAAATCACCGAAGCATAATGTACTAGGCATAAATGCTTGCTTTTCGAAAGAACTCAAATTCATAACATCTGGAAAGTCCCTAGCAATCTCAAAATATGCAATCCTATCAGGCACCATCTTGGGTAGAATGAAGGGTGCATCTTCAAATACATATATTCTTATCATGGTGCATCTTCTAGACAATACCAGTCTCCCCAATTGTGGTTGACAAGTCCATTGAAATCCTTAAGCCTTAAATTTTTTTTATTTCATCGAACAATGAGTATTCACAATGATGATTGTAAAATATGTACAGTGGTTTCAAAACAAACTCTTGAAAATGTAGATAACAAGAATTAGCAAATTTGCAATCCCAGGTGGCAGTCCATAGTTGTACTGGTAATAACCTTCCTTCCTTATCAAATTGTAGAACCCTCAATTTTTTAGGCCACATCTGCAACTCTTGTCCATAATAAAGTATCATATGCACATTAGGATTGAATAAGCATCCAAGTGCAAGATAGGAGCTCCACTTTTTAATACCATCAGTCCTGAATCAAGTACTTTAAAGATGTGTGAAGCATAATAAAAAAAACTTGAATTGTGACATTGGATGTGCATTGCAATTACCATGGGTACAATTGACATGTGGTCAGGGGCCTCCATTCCCAGCACTTGACACACTAAAAACTATGTGTACCTCATGTAGGGTTCAAAACAATCAACATGGAATGGGGGACCATCACTGTCATTTAGTGGAACTGAAACACCATATTTCTTAGACCTGTGTAGTGGCAACCTCCAACACTTGTACAAAGTATCCATCCTCTAGAATTCCTTTTCTAGCTGTTCAGGTACAATTTTTTCACCACACACTCCCTCTAGGTTAAAAACCTCATAAATGGAAGCTTCAGATACATGTATAAACAATTTTCTTGATGGATCACAAATAGCTTTACATTTTGGATTATAATAGGTAGTTAGCATCTTCACCAATTCTACATTTACAAATACATTGGGGCGGACTAGTTTCCCTAGGTTTAACTTCCAAGGATTGCACATTGGTTCGTATCAGTTCCTTCGTTGGTAATGAAAAATAAACAACTCATATCCCCTAATTGGGGTCCATATGTCTTGTATATGCTTGCATTTATCCTCTCACTTTTCCACTTTTTTCCTAAGTTGTGCAGATTGCCTGGCCTTAGGTCCTGAGCAAGGAAATTGATCAATTAAGTCTTGGTTTAACTTCCTCTCAGCTACCCCCAGTTCCTTCTCTGCTTCAATTTTTTTATTTTTTCCTCTAGGGTTATTACTCTGACTCTATTTCCTACCTTTTTCTTTTCATGAGCTAGTGCTTTCCATTTTATGAATCACAAAACCAGAACTTTAATTGCAGGGAACTTACAAGTTTATTTAGAATTCTTTGACCGCAAGATCCTTTGGCCCTTCCTCTGTTCCTCTGCTGCTAACTTTGAAATTTTTTCCTTCAGTTAATTTTCTCAATTCAGGAAATCATCAACACATTTGGTAGTAATACTGCCATTAATGTCCTAGCTTTGAACATGAGTGTAGGTGATCTTCAAATTTACCCACTATCACATCAAATGTTCTATCGGCAAGAAAATTGAAACTTTGGGCAATCCTTTTATTTAGGATTGACTAACGTTCATTAAACATTATTTTTGTCGAGGAGACATTACGCTGATGTCACATAATCTATCCATCTGACTCATATAAATGTCGCCAAGAGTCACCCCGATGACTATCTTGATCTATTTGTGTCTTCATCGACAAGACATGGTGTATCGCTAAGACATTCAGTAATTTTGCCGATGTTATAAGTCCCCCCAATGATTATTCCTTCGATCTCAAGTATGTCACCAAGAATCCTACCAATGTAATCTTATCAGCGTGACATAGTGGGTCGGGAGGACATTTCGAACTCATTCCAATAGCGTTTGTATTAGCAATAGTATGTTTCTTTGTTTTGTCGGCAAGACAAGATGAGTGTTTCAGCGATGATATTTCATTGGTGAGACAAATGCACTCGGGTTGAATCAAGGATATTACTCTGATGATGTTGGTCTGGCCGATACAACTCCTTGTTCTTTGATCGCTGAGACAAGACAAGTTTCTTCCTGATGGAACTTGATTGGTGAGACCTATATGCTCAGTATGACCTTTTCACTTCACCCCAAAGGAACTTGTCTTGCCAATGATATGGATTATTTAAATACTAGGTTTTGGAGGTTTTTCATGATATCAAATGGTCAAGAATGATGTGATCATATGTGACTATGATGGATTATACTCAAGATAAGGTTTTCTTTAGGGAATCAATGAGTGCAAAATCATTGTAAAGGCTAGTTGCTTTGTGATGAATGTTCTACTGTGGGCCTCTAGCCTATCCTAGGTCTTTGTACTAGTTTTTTTAATTCTTTGTTATCATTTTTTCAATGTTCTATACAATGGACAAGTTTCTATTTACAATCTTCTTTAAGTTGTTCATTAAAAAGAGATATATGGTTTGTCTCCTTATAGAAATAATGCATTTATAGCATTCATCTGTTTTTCATATAGGTGCATTTGAATTTTCTTACTATCAGCTTTGGCTAAATTTTTAAATTGTTTCAACCATGTAAAAAGTGTGGTTACTTTTAATTATTTCCCCTTAAATGAACTATTTACAATTTTTTAATTTTCTTTCCATTTAGCTAGTCACAATTTCATACTAGCATTAGTACTGGAAAATGGCAGTTTACTTCTACTTAAAACATGTGGTAATTTCATTAATCTCTTGCTACCTCTGGTGTTGAATTGGACTAGTTATGTCATCTAGGATTTGTTCCTCAAATTTTTTACTTTTTTCAAAAAAACGATATGATGGTTATACTTGTATTACCATGAATGGACATAAATTTGAGTTTTTTGGGTGTTTTCATTCAATTTTTCATGTTTTCCCCTTAGCTCCTACTTTATATGTGTTTTTTATGGAAGCCTTTAGATATCTTTTGGCTAATAGTATTTCATAGAACCTTATTAAAGGTGCTACTTTTCCTAACTCTATAGCCCGACTATTCAATGTTCATTTTTGTAATGAATCCTTTCTCACTCTCTTGGAGGAAAAACGTGACATTATTTATGATATTCAATGCCTAGATATGGTTTGGAAAGATTTAAGGTCAAATATATAGTGGAATAAAAATCAAAGTTATAGGAAATCCTTCTTAGCCAAGCCCAATTGGTTCAATTCCTATGGATAGAAGGGAGTTGATCATAAGTAAGTTTCGAGATTCCTAAGCATCTCTTTTTCCTTTTAGGTTTCTACTTCCTCTTTAAGGAAACATATAATTTCTAGAGCTGATAAAAATTATCATATAAAATTATGAAGCCCCTTTCTTTGGCAAGGAGATTCCATGTGTGTTCAAAAATTCTTTTTGCACACATTTCCATTACTCATCTTGCTAAGAACCTTGCAAATCCTCATATTTGAAGATTGAAAAAATCTAAAGGTATATTTTATGCCTCCCTTTAACCAAGGACAATTGTTTCACAAAGTATCCTAGGAGTTGTATTATTTCCCTCATGACTATAATAGGCTTGGATTGCTTTATATTCAACAATAATGTATATATTTGTGTATTAAATGGATTATTTGAGCCCTATAAGGGGATGAAGATTGGAAGGTCTTGACTAGACACCATATTTTTGCAAGGGCATCCAATGGGAATCAATCTTGGAAGGGACTTATTTTTTATAATCTTCTCATAATGAAGGATCTGATCTAGATACATGGCACATTTTCTTTAAAATCATGTAGAATTCCTGGGAAGCCATCAATCCATGACTTATGTGGGATGGAAATGACTTCATAAATGGTCTTTCTATTAATCAACATTCTATTTAGTGGTCTCCTATTATTTTTTGCTACGTTGACCCCTTTCTAAGAATTTTGGGAACATGCCTTGAAATTTTCCACAAAGGAATGAAGAACTTGCCTAGTATTTCCTCTAAGTCTACCAAGAGGGCTAAAGAATTTTTTTATAAATTAGGATTCTAATTTAATTCAAACTATTCTTGATTTTATTCCCCCCAATTTGATTCACGAAATTGAGGTGATAAGCTTCAAACCTTGGTGGAAATATTTGAAATGGTATCCATATACATCATTTTTCAATTACAAACCATGCAGGGTATATACTTGGACTTATTCTAACCTAATACGGTTTCAAAATTAAATTAAAAATGACTACTAAAAACTTCTATGGACTCTTGGCACTACAAAATTTATACTATGAGGTCAATTATCCTTGAGCCAAAACTTTCCCACTTTTCTTACTATATTATCTACCAAGGTATTCCCATTAGTTCCAAGTTAACTGAACTATGTGTTGTCAATCCTTTTTTTCCATTAGGTGAATAAGAAGATAATACCAAGCACATGTTCTAGTTATTTCCTAGGGCCTAGGCTACATAGAACTTGATTTATGACTTATTTAAGCCTTTTAGGCCTAAACCTTTTTCATATAATATGATTATTTTGGGAGATTGGCCCAAAATTATTAATATATTAATCCAAATTCAATATATTTTTAAGGTGGATTATTTTTATCATTTGGAAAGACAAATTATATTATTTCATTTGGTTATTGTATTGATATTCACTACAATCTATGTTAAGGCTATTATGTATTCCAATGTTCCCGTCTAGATTCAATTACAATAAAATAAATTTGTACTTGAAGTGGCTCTTTTATAGGTTCTTTTGGATCACTAGGGTAGTACCTTGCTTATAGTTTTCAAATTTCCACTAATTCTACCCTCCAATAATGCTCACTCCCCTCCTAGTGGATATCACCATAGACACTATCAAAATTCCCATAGAAAATATGACTCACAATCACATCCTTCTCAACTCCCTCCTAGAAGAGCTAAGGACCTAACTAATCATAATTGGTCTAAATGATCCTAATCACCTTTTACCTCTTCTAAGTCTTTTAATAGTGGGGCTTCTAGATGGTCAAAATCTAAAAATATTTTGATCATTTTTTTAGGCCAATTCCTCTTGTTTGTGACTCTCAACTCCCTACTAAAGAATAAAATAAAGAGGGTATGACTACTAGTTGGGAGCCTATTATGGATAACCCATACCATGTTTATGTTTTAGGAAATACAAATGATCATGATCCATCCCTACTAGTGGCTTAGTTCTTTCTTTTTTGTGGCCTTATATCTTGTCTCTTCAAATTTATAAGTTAAGGCCATGTCATGTCCCCTTTTCATGCCAAAGATAAATAAGTACACCTAAGTGTATTATCTTATTTATTGTAATCTTAGGTAATATGAGGGAAAAAAAAAATTAAACAATAATTTAAGTTTGTCCTAAGTCACTTTATTTTATAATATTTTTAAAAGGGACAACTCATATGTAGTTTTTAAAATAGGGCTAATGTTATTTCATTAGAGAAGCGAGCTGAGGGGGTATTCTTATTCTTAAGTTGGTCCTTATATTATTTGGAAATTTTACTGTAAAGGATAACTTGATATTTGATTTTTCCTTTAATAAATATTTATGTAACTCTTAGGAATATTATGTAGTAGTCAATTAAAAGGACACATGCCATCCTTGGATTGTTGACATGAAACAACCAATCAAATTTTGGTTTCTCTTTTCCCTCTCTCTTTTCCTTTGTCTCTCTTATATTTCTCTCTCTCATGCTCTCTCCCTCTCCCTATCTATCTAAGTTCATCTATTTCTCCCATTCTCTATCTTTTTAGTTTCTATCTCTCTTTGTATTACCTAATAGGCTACATATATTGTGAGATTTGAGCTTGAATCAAATCTCATGCCTGGAAACCACTATTGTGTCGTTGGAAAACAAGTTTCAACTACCATTTAATGGTAAACCATTTGTAGTGTAATGGTTAAATCCTCTAAAATATCAGGTAAAAGCCTATATATACTATTATATAATAATAAATATAATTATATTTTATATAATTTAATCTAATATTAATATTATATTAAATATATATTATATTAATTATATTTTGTATTATATAAAAATATAATTATTGTTAATTATTAATTATAATAATTTTATATGTATTTAATAATTTTCCTAAAGAATATAATATATAATTATAATAAGTCGAATAATTATATTATTTATTATGTAAAATATAGCTAATATATACTTAACTATATTGTAGAATATTAAAACCTAGCTAAATGGTGCCATAATTTTAAAATTAACATACTCTAAAACCTAACGAAACCAGGTTGTAGCTCGTCAAATTGGAGAAGTGAAAGGTCAATACCAGCGCTGAGGAAGAGTTTGGAGGAGTGAAAACAACGCCAATACTAGTTCCGAGGAAGAGTTTGGAGTTAAAACAAGGTCAATACCAGTGCCGACGAAGATTTTGGAGGAGTGAAAACAAGGTCAATAAAAGCGTCGAGGAAGAGTATGGAGGAGTGTAAACAAGGTCAATACTAGTGCAGAGGATGAGGTTGAGGGCACTCAGGGAAAATCAACGACCAAGGTACAATGAGTATTGTAAGTTTGGCACCCCCATTCTCTTTAACTTGAAATTTTCATGCCTAGTTTCCAAAGATCTTCTCGTACATTGGCACCCCCATTCTCATAAAATGGTATAAGATAAGACATAAAAAATAAAATAGCTTAGTCTTTCACATTTTTATCGACTAGCCTCAGGTCTTGGAAAAGCTCCCATAATCTACCCACATCTTGGTTGTTGGTGGGAACATGTTATTCTTTTTTTTATGACCTACCTCAAATCTCATGTCCACAAAGTTGCTAAAAAAATAAAACAATAAGAAAAAATCCGAAGGTACAACTAAAAAGGGGTTATTTCCTTTTGGCCTCCTCCACCTCTTATATTTCAACATAGCATGGAATTATGCTTACATAACATACACTCAAACAAATGGAAGTTTATAGTGTAAAAGCAGCCCAAGTATATGCTAGGCTAAGCTAGATCTAATGAATGGAAATAGAGGCATACAATTATTCTTTAATACCTCCACCACAAACATATGCAAGGAAAGGTCTCTTCCCTTCTTGGTAGTGATAACCTCCTCCACACACAACCCTTAAAAATTATGAATAGAGGAATATAATCTTTGAAGAACTCAAATTTGATTCTCTCCTAGCTGATGCAATTAGTCATTTTATCCTTACAAACATTTATAGTGATTACTAGAGGCACATAGACCAATTCTTCATAATAGAAGGATTTGATCATATTTTTCCAATGATGGAATTATGAGAAAACCTTAGGTTAAATGAATAATTCCCAGCTAAGTTCTTTAAATCATTTCCAACCATATAAGAGAAGACTGTTGCTATGTGTAACTAGATACCATGGAGAAAGGCTCTTTGGGCTCTTTCATGAATCAAGGTATTGTTAAAGTTTTACACCTAAAAGTGAGAATGGAGAATCTTTCCTAGGATGGTGGCTAATTATGCTTCTGAACACCTAGATTACAAAATCTTTGTCAATATCATTGCCATCACAATTAAACCTATTGGTATTTGATATGAAATTTTGGTATCAAATCCAACAATTGCAATGGGATGGGAATACAATATGATAGAAATGGGATAAGAAATGCATCATTTGAAGCATCAAACCAATGTGAAAAGATGAAAGAAAGTGCTAACCCCTTAAACTAAAAAAGTTTCTATTAACTTTAAGTTTGTTGGGTAGCCAATTCTTTTAAGTTATCAAATCCTACCATCATACATAATCAAAATGTTGTTGTTTCAAATGATTATGAGAACTAACTTTCACTATTTGAAGATGTTGAAACCTTGTCATAGAGAACTAGAACATTGATGCGACCACTCATCCTACCTTAAAACATACCAAAAGTCTCCTAGCAAGTAGACATAGGAAGATTTAAGATGACTTAAAACACTTTTTATTGCCAAAGCATAAACTTATGATGACTTAACCAAGCCTAGTACACACTCCCTCCCTGTTAACCACTTAGAAATATGAAAATTAAATGTAATTTTTTTGCTATTTTTAGTCATGTAGGTGTCCAATAAACCACTTGGTGGTGTTTCCCTTCAAGTTTATTTACTTGAATGAAGAGAATTTTTTTTTTTATTACAATTAGAGAATACATTTGAGGCCTTAGTTGTGTAACTGCTAGAGCATAGTCACATTTAACACTTGTTACAAAGTTTGGGAGTTAAAATTTTAAGTAGATTTGATTTGTGATGGACACATTTGGAGGATAGTAACAATAACTTGCAATCTATCAAGACTTGATTACCTTATAACCTGCCAAATTCTAGTGATGAAATGATAGATTAATCATAATGTCACCTTGGGATCACATCACCATGAAATAACTTCATCCAACATCCTTATGAGTGCAGGTACCACCAAATAGGTATTTGTCAAATATGTCTTCCTCGAGTGAGGGAAATTCAAGAAGAGAAGAGGAAAGTGAGACATGTAGTAGGTCTAAAAGAGGGAGATCAACTAGAGGTCAAAAGATTAGAAGAAAATTCCGTAAATGCATGGAATTTTTTCTTGCTGAAGGGGGGTCATGTTCTTATGATGATGAGAGCATAGGCGACATCGAGGTGCCCTTAAGGTACAAAAATCTACGGAAAGAATGGGTACCCAAGGAACTTCCTCCAATAAACAGTGATTTTTGTGTTAACAAGAGGATATATCACATAACACCATCGTTATTACATGGTTTGGGCCTATTTTGCATGGACGACATAAAGGTCTGTTATGAATAAGTTACTGAATTGATGGAGTATGTTGGACCATGTTAGAGTTACAATATTGGATGCAACTGGTTCGATATACATGAAGTATGCGTAGGTATGCATTGTCAACAAATTATATACAGCTAAAAGATAAGGATCAAAATAAAGGAGTGGCTATGTACATTGACGAAAGGCCAAAAACATCAGGGAATATTGTAGGGTTTATAAACAGTACATGACCTGGGTCAACAAATAAGCAACCCAATTGCATATTCGAGGAGCGCGAGGGAAACTGTGTATTCGTATGTGTGATAAAATCAATAACTACAGGGGAAGAGTTGCTAATCGATTACAATTTGAATCACTTAGATACAAACATAGTTACTATGGGGGTGGTATGTACTAAATACCATTTCACCCAACCTCCAATTAATGACTCCAATATACCATTTTATTATTATTATTATTTTCTTAAGTCTATTGGTTTCATTTCGATAATGTTCTTTTATATTTAATTTTTGTCACAGCGGAACATTGATCATATGGGGAAGGCTCCGACCCAGAGCTCAAATCATGATCCATCTTCAGGTGCTTCTACCCAATAGGTTTACCTAATTGTAATTGTACAAATTAGATACAAGAATAATGTTTTATTATTATGTTATTTTCATGAGTTTATTGGGTTAATTTTGATAATGTTTTTAATATTCTTGTTGTAGTCGGCTGATCGGGGAAAGGCACCAGTAGTAGAGGAGAGAATCCATAGGGAGGTGCAGTCACTATTATGTGATGATGACATCGCATATTCAACAAACCCTCTTGATATGATAAGGAAGACCCAAAAAAAATGCAATGAAGAAATCCTTCAATTGTTATTCATAGTGCCTCAAACAAATGAGATAAGAGAGAGGGTTAAAATATTGACTGAGAGAGCACAAAAATTTCAAGTGAGCTATCATGAGGTCTTTAATTATAACATAAGTTCATTCATGGTTTTATATTTTCTACTCTTTTATGTCATGAACTAGAATATGTGGGTTTGCATGCAGAGTTCTTCAATGCATGTCCGGATACTCCTTCTGGGTTTTCCAAGAGCTTCGCAACAGTGTGACATGCAAGCAGAGAAGATCAAATTTCGTGGACTTACTATTTTTAGCCAATGCATGCATGCAAACCAGTTTTTTGGGTTTTTCTGGGTTTTTTGAGATCCCACAGGCAATATGACATGCAAAATCATTCGGCAGTGGATGAGTCACTTTTCAGGCAGTTTCTATTTTTAGCAGGTACACTCTGGTAGCCGCCTAACACTCCAGTTCAGCAAGCAGAACGACATGCAGAAGAAACGAAGTCAAACAAAGACCGTTCGGGATACATGCAGGTCAAATTAGGGTTTCCACTTTTATAGGGGGTGAAATTCAGAAATTGTCAAAACGAAGCACCTCACCAACATCAGCACACTTCAAGGTACCTGCTGGCAAAATTTGAGCGAAATCGGAGAACTTACTATTTTTAGTAAGTCAGGGCACGGCTATAAATAGCAGGTCTGCACCCGAGGTTGGCATCAGAGCGACACTCAAGTTATCAGGATCAGGCGTTGCAAGTTTCAAGTCAAACAGAGCTACTGAAGTCAAAAAATCAAGGACTTACTATAAATAGCAGGTGGCTATAAATAGCAAGTCAGGGCAGATAACTGGCAAAACGGGTTCACAAGGAAGAGAGTATCATATGGTGAAATTTTCAGGCAAAACGGAATTGAGGAAGTCAAGGAAATCAAAGACTTACTAAAAATAGAATGTGAGATCGAGGGCAGACAAAGGCATGAAAAATTTACTAAGTGTGAGAGAATGAGAGCATACCCTCTCAAATGCGCCCTCACCTTAAGAGATTAATGAAAGCCTTGAAAATTTCCTAAGGCAACAAAATGGAAGCATGCTAGTGAAAATGCGCCCTCAAGTTGTTGAAGACACTTCAAAAATATTCTAAGTCAAAAGTGAGAGCACACCCTCTCAAATGCGCCCTCAAGCAAAATTCTAAGTGTGTGAAAATTTCCCCAAGGCAAAAACAAAAGTAGAAGGTGTTAAATGCGCCCACCTTGAGAGGGAGACTATGAAAATTGTCTGAGGCAAAAACAAAAGCACAAGGGTCAAAATGCGCCCAAGGGGTCAAGAGGGTGGAAAAACGCCTAAGGCAAAAGTGGAAGCTTCAAGGTTGAAATGCGCCCAACAAGTGTTGAGGGATGATGTAAAAAAAAACACGCCTAAGGCAAAAGTGGAAGTTGACATGGCAAAATGCGCCCTCAAGGTAAGTGGTGATGAAAATTCCTCTAAGTGTTGAAGATAGAAGTTGAGGGTATGAAATTCGCCCACTTCATGAAATTGAAATTTGCCTAGCTGAAGTGTGCCTAAGTCAAAATAAAAGTGGCCTACCTCATTTGCGCCCAAGGTAAAGTGAAGACCCTCGAAAATTTCTAAGTCATTGAAATGAGAGTAGAGCCTAGGAAATGCGCCCAAGGTTATTGGAGGCTAAAGAAATGCCTAAGGCAAAAGTGGAAGTTGACATGGCAAAATGCGCCCTCAAGGTAAGAGGTGAAGTTTCTAAGTTAGAAAATAGAAGTAGAGGACCCTAAATGCGCCCAGCTTACAAGGCTGCAAGGAAGACATGTCAAGAGAATTTCAAGGCATGGAAAGTATCTCCTCCATAGGTGAAGTGCGCCCAGCAAGAGAAGTGATGATAAAATGTTTTCTAAGTATCAAAATGAAAGCACCAAGGGTAAAATGCGCCCCAGTTGAGAAGTGAGTTGAAAGAGATTTGCTAAGGCGTGGAAAACTACAGCACATGGCCTCAAAGGCGCCCTTGACTTGAGGTGAGGGAGCTTAAAAAAGTTCTAAGTATGAAAATTGCAGCACACCCCATAGAATGAAGCCAAGGCATGAGGACTTGTAAAAGCTTCTAAGGCATTGAAAGTAGAAGCTAGAAGGCTGAAATGCGCCCAGCCAAGGTTAATGAGGTAAAGACATTTCTAAGTAAAGAGAAATGGAAGTCCCCCCTTCAAAATGCGCCCAAGTTAATGATACCAAGCAAAAGATGTTAAGGCGTGAGAAACTAAAGCTTGCCTGGCTAAATGCGCCCAAGCAAGGAACATGACTTGAAAATATTTCTAATGAAGGAAGCCTACCTCAAATGCGCCAAAGGAGGTGAAGGGATAGTGAAGGCCTTGAGGGAATTGTCTAAGACGTGGAAAATAGAAGTTGAGAGGGCTAAGTGCGCCCACCTTGAGTGAATGTTTGAAAAATTCCTAAGGCATAAACATGAAAGTGCAAGATGCTAAATGCGCCCAAGGTGTTGAAAGGACAAAAAAGTCTAAGGCATTATATTGAAAATATAAGTTGATACATGAAAATGAGCCCTTCATGGGTAAGTTGACAAAATTTAAAAAAATTCTCTAAAGGCATTTCTAAGGCAAAGTGAGAAATACGCCTAAGGAGGGAGGTATTGTTAAAAGCTCCAGAGACAAGATCAAATGTGCGTGGGAACGAGGGAATTCTTCAGGAAAAAAGGGAAAACGCCGAGGCATGAAAAACGAAGGCTACAAGTAAGAAGTATGCCCAGAATTAAAATGGAGTAAACCTTAGTAATTTTTATTATTTTTCAAAAATAATAAAAATTAAACTTACCCCTTCGTCTGGATACACATGGAAACGATGATTTTTGAGGGGAAATTTCTTCTGGGTATTGAACATTTTCCACTGGGAGATGATTTAAAATTGTTCCTCACCTCGCTCAAGATTTTTCGACAGATATTTTTGCCTGGCACCCGTTTAATGGATTTCCTAGGTGAAATAAAAAATAAAATCTCTAAGGCAAATACGAGAAAAGTTTCTACAAAAAAGTGCTTTGGCTTGTGATGTCAAAGTGAGCGCCTGGATTACAGTGGATGAAATTCATAAAGCAGGTAAAATTGTCTAAGGGAAAATAAAGCAACAAGGGGTCAAATACACTCACAGGGAAGAAATTTGTCTAAGGCATGGAGGAATTTGAAAATGAACTGAAGCTCGAGCATCAAGCGTTCAAATGCATCCTCAAGATGAAATATTTTCTAAGGCACAAACTCCAGGCAAGGTGATGGATACGCCCATGATGAAGGTTTGCTAGAAAAGTGATGAATTCTACCACATCCGGAGATCAATCGGTCAGAACATGGGAATTGGGTAAGTAAAGTGAATTTATATCATAAGTGTTCTGATACTCTTCTTTTGTTTTGCAGGATGAACGTTGAAGCCAAGGCATGAGGACTTGATGAAGCTAGACAACGTTGCAACTTTGGGAAGAAGAAATGACAGTGAAGATTTGGCTAAGACACTAAGAACATGATGCAAAAGAGGCAAATGCACCCAAGGCAGTGGGCTAGAGAAATGTGAAGTCACAAGAAAGAAATGCATCCAGGAATGAAAGCAACAGGAGGACTTAACAAAGAAGAACTTTTTGCAAGGAGGGTTTGAACCAAGTGTTGTTGTGTGCTTGCCTCCTCTTAACGCAACATAATTGGCAAAGAAGAATAGTGGGAACACGTTTCTGGACGAGAATCTTCTAGAAGAAGATAGTGGGCATTAATTACAGATAATGGTTCCTGCAGAGGAGTGGAGAATATTCTGTTCATTTATTACCCACTCCTCTCTGTGGCGGTTTTTAGGGCTAAAACCCTAATTAGGGCATATGTGGCCCGATCTGAGCCCTTCATTGTAATTCAATCTGAGCCGTCCGTTGGACTGGGCCAACTATAAAAGGGGCATTCCCCCTCATTTGTAACTTAGTAGACATTAGATTGAGAATAGAGAGGATAGAAGTTAGAATAGATAGAGAGATAGCTTAGAAGATAGCTTAGTTTGGAAAGGAAAGAAAACTTTCCCTTTGAAAGTTGTGTAAACGGTTGTTGTGAACACTTTTCATAATATAAAGAGTTTCATTGCATGGTGGTTCTATCTTTTGTTGTGAATAGCTAGCAAAGCCTTTTCGTCTTTCCAATTCAAATTGATAGAGTAGAATAGACTTTATTTTATGCAAGTAGTTGTTAATAGTGGAGTGTGGCATCGTAGTTTGAGCATATCTTCTTTCATCCATACCACTAGCGGGCTTGCTGATGGTAAGTTCGCCTTGTGTGGTCCATTGGAATATCAGTACCTAACTTCGGTTGTGATTCGTGTGTTCATTTGCATCGTTGTGACGGAGTGCACATGTTGAATCACAATTTGAACATTTTATTCATCCTTTGAAGATTACATCAGCTTTGTCAGAGTTGTCCGAAGGGAGACGAAGCGAAGTCTGGTTTGAAGATTGTTTAAGTCGATCCTCGTCCTCCACCCTTTAGGAGTAGATGGTTGCATCTCTAAACCTTATATCCTTTTACATTCAGCATTATCCGGTTAGTTTAAGAACCCGAGCGTCATTGACAAATCTCTTGAAATTTGAGAATCCTTTCTTCTGAATGAGCAACTCACGTAAGTCCCTTTGAAATAACCAGCATATTCACATCAACCAACTGAGTCTATTCGCAATAAAAGGAACCTTGGAGTTGAACGCATGAACTTTCATGCAATCTTAGCATGCGAAATACTTTGATCAAGAGGGAATAGAATGACCGTTGGACATTTTTATTCTGTGTTGATGTCGTCATAAAAAACACGTCAACAGGTAGAATGGCAAAAGGACAAATACTTCAAGCAAATATACATACCTGCTAGCTCCGAATGCCTGCAACTCAACTCCTTCCCGTTGCTCTCCACCAAAACGTCGTTGTCAAATATGGGACCTCGTCTGGGCTTTTTGATATTTGCAAATAATGGTTTCGAATGCCACGAAATGGACGCAATAATGATTTCGAATGCCACGATTTTTTGGGTTTTTGGTTTTTCTCCATCCTGAAATATGATTTCAAAAACCCGTTGGCGCTGACACGTTTTCCCGACGACAGGACAGGCAACGACATGGCTCCGTTAACGTCCGACCATCAACTTTTTCCGTCGATGCTATTTGTCCGTCCGGCTACCTTTTCCGTCAAGACCATTCTGTCCACCGTGAGAGATGGGGGATGGGAGGTACGATATCATGCTACATACATAAGTCACTTTTGTCTAGGAATTAGCTTTTTCTATTTTTATCTACGGGACTTGGACTTTGTTTCAAAGTTCACATGGACTGTTTGATGATGAAAATGACCCTGTAATTGAGACAGGTCAAACACAGTTGTTACACATCTCTATTTTGCACGAATTTTTAGCATGCGTGATGTTTATCATTTCAGAATTTTTCATCGTTAGCCGACGAACTCCAGCTGTTGGCAAACTTGGTATGTAAGTTTTGTCACCTCAACCTATTTTTCTCTGCAGGACTGGACTTTGTTTCAAAGATCACATGCCGATCGATGGAAGTGGTCAGTGAATGATGGAAATTATCTGTACTCACTAAATGATCCTCACCTTGCTAAAGACGTCTACAGTTAATAACATAGTTGTAACGCATCTTTATTTTGCACAGATTTCTCACTTTGCGTGATGTTCATCATTTCAGCATTTCCCTACTCCCGGTGGGTCCTTCCATTTTCATCATTAACCCACTAGGTACTTCCATCGGTTGCCAAACTTGTCATGTGAGTTCTGGGCAATGTTCTTCCATTCTAGCATTTACTCCCACTGGGTCCTTCCATCGGTTGCCAAACTTGTCGGCTGAGTTCTGTACGCACCGCCAAACTAGAGAGTTTTGTGAGCGTGACAAGAGGGGCATTTCGCAGAGCAATATGACAGGACATGTTAGGTTGTTCGTAGTACTCTTTAAAACGTAAATACATTGCTTTGACGAGGAAATTGAATTTCACTCTAACGTCGAATTTTGCTCAACCTTGTCACTTGGATGTTACCTCGAGATGGTTGTAGACCGATCCTCTTTCCTCGAGGTGAAATCGATGACAGGACAGTTCTGAGTTAACGCATTTTTCACGTGTTCTGAGTAAATGGTGCAGCCTGCTCCATCTGGAACTGGAACTGGAACGAATGCCTAGAAAGGACCTGGTGAAAGCGACGTTTCTGGACTGTCAATGTCAATTTACTTTTATTTGACTGTTAATTACCTGGATATTGCTGTCAATAGACTATTAATTGTACAGTTATAATCTTCTACTGGCTATCTGGCAATGTGTCATGTACCCTACCTTTTATTGTTGTGGGTAGAGCTTTGGATTTGACTATTGATTTTTTAGAATTAGTATTTTTGGATTAAATTGTGTAAGTTTTTTTAAGCAAGTTTCAATCATTTTTCGAGATTATCCATTTGAAAAAACTTACACAATTTAATCGAGAAACACTAATACTATTCTTAATGGAATGTCAAAAAATTATACTTATTATTGATTTTTTGCTGTATTTTTTTATTCAATCTGTATTCTATATGAAGATTTTTTTTTAAATGGAGTTTTATTAAATTTTTGTGATAATGGCTATGTTATTATTAATAAAGGATTTAGATAACTGTAAAGAATATTTCAATTGTATCCATCTCCTTGTCCTTGGAATTTCATCTAATGAAATCTTTCTTCCATTTATAATTTTTTCTTCTTAATTTCATATAACTAGCAATCACATATTTGTGTGCAATGGGTACGCCAAAAGTATTGAAGGTTAATTAGGAAAAAAAATGTTTTTTTTTTTGGCATATATTTGCATAGAATGTGAAGTCACTTGGTAGTTCATTTAACAAATGATGTTGTTTATGCAACAAAGGTCTCAATGGAGTAGTGGCTTCAAATCAAGTATGCATCCACTTACAAGGATCTAGACACGATTGAAACAAAATCTCTGAATTGGGAAGATAATTAGGCTTCATTACCAAGAGAGGAATGTTATGTTTCCAATAGGGAGAGAGAGGGAGTTATAGGGATATAAGCAAGGAGAGATAGAGATGGGTGGGTAGAGTGTGTGAGAGAGAAGGGGGTAAGGAGATAAAGATAGAGATTAATATGGAGATAGAGATGGTGATAGATATGGATATGGAGGAGAGAGGTATGGAGAGAAGATGGAGAGATAAGCAAAAAGAGGATAGAGGGACATATAGAGATGGAAGAGATACATGTATAGAGATGGAGAGAGAGGGTGGGGTAGAAAGATAAAAATAGAAATATGTAGTGATATATAGAGAGAATTAGAGAGAGGGGGAGGTATAGGGGTAGGGAGAGATGGATAGATAACGAGATAGGTATAGAGGGAGAGATAGAGATAGTGATAGAGAGGCAAAGATATATAGATATAGAGGTCTAAAAAGAGGGAAAGGGGGGAGGAGAGAGAGAGAGAGAGAGAGAGAGAGGGAGAGAGAGAGGGGGGGGAGAGGTAGAGAGAGTTAGGGAGATAAAGAGAGAGAGATGGAGATATAGAGACATATTACTATTTTTTTTATATCTGATAGGAAAGTTTTTATTTCGTCACAAATCTAGAACGATGTTGTTTTGATTCAATTTAAAATTTCCTTAAACTTGAAATTGTCGTAGAGCAAGGACTATTTTGGATTTTCTTTTCATTTATTCTTCGTAGGTTATTTGGAAGACCTATGGAAGTAATTTATGAAAAATATCTTTTCTTGTTGAGTACATTGCACATTGTTGTTACTTTTTGTCTTTCTGATATATTTAACAGGGTGGGTGTAGCTATATGAAGTTTCTTTATCGCAATTGCTGCAGTGATCAATATTATCTCTAGTAATGGAAGCAGTTGACATATTTTGATTACAAGATGAATAAGATAGTTGGAATGGAATGGAACAAGCATTTTCTATTTTTAGTTTGTCATACACCTATAAAATAAAGCAGATGGTGTTAATTGGGCAAAATAAATAGAAAGATAAATGAAATTGTGATGAAATGTATAAGGAAAGAATGAACCTGATATGTGTAAGAGAGAAGTTTTTAAAGACGGTCTACAGTGGTGTTGTCGGTCAGTGGAGTGATGTAGGTTGATTGGAAATTGTTTAGGGTAATACATTTGGCATCAAATCGTCTTGTGATGTACTTAAGCAAGAACATTTGATGTTGGTTGTTTTATAAACATCCCTTTATTGCTAAGAATTAGTCTGCAAAAGCTAGATGCAATTGTATTTGTAAAGATGTGTAGAGAGAAATTATTAGTTCATAGTGAAAAGAAATTTGTTGGAATGTATAAACTTGTTGGGATCCAGAAATGAAATACTTATATTTTTGTCTTACTTCTGCTTTATCAAATTTTTACTTCACCATCTTTAATTTCTAGAATAAATTGATAAGGTGTTCTTCTACATCTAGAAACAACTCCTATGTTGTCAATTGTATATCTCTTTGCAATGTGTAGGAGCATTCTTATTGTAGTGCTAGGAATAAATGCATATTGTTGGCAAATGATAGGTATGTTTTCTATTACACTTGACTCATCCAAGAGAAAATGGATTAACACTCACAATGATAATATGGTGATTTAGGAGCAAGTTTGTAACCTATTATGTGAATCCTTTCAATTGCACGTATTTTATTTTTAAGAATTTGCAAGGCATTTCCTGTAACATTGAGTGTAATGGTCATTTCTCTTTTGTAATCAACTAAATCTACACGTAGGATCTACTTGGAAATTTTTCTTTGTCAAGAGAAGCTTTGTAGGTCACTAGGACATCTTCTTGAAAAACCTCTCTAGTTTTCCAAGAATTAAGATCTTCAATCAATACTTTTTTTCAAATTATCTGTATTCGATCTATAAAACAAATTAAGTAGCAAACAAGAGTCACTAGATAAGAAACAAAAATATTGTGTATTTTTTATTGCAAAATGCTACTTACTTTTTTCTTTCATGACCCGTTTCTTTTTGTTGTCTCTATGTTCTCTCGTTATTACTCATTTAAGTTGAAATTCAATTTAACAAATTGTGATAATAAGAAATTATTGCATTAAACAATACAATTAAAACATAAGATAAAATAATAATAAAATATTGTGCAATAAACATATCTTACCCAAGATATTATAGAAAGGTATAGGTTTTTATTACAATAAAAGATCTATAAATTATTTTATTTTTGTTCTTCTATGATTGATGTAGTGAGAAAAAGAGTGATTTTGTAGTGCTCACTCCAATATGTATCTGTTTTGCAGATTTGAAATTGATTTTGTCAATATTTGATCAAGCATGATCGATTAGTGATTCAAAAAATGGATTCATTTTGTCAAGTAAGAAAACTATTATTTTAAAGGCACTTGCATGAATCAACTTTACTACTAGGAAATTAAGTCACAAAGATTGTCAACAAAGAAACGACTTTATCCTTACCACATGTAGTGGGTGGATGTTATATGGTTAATGTTGGTGAGGGTATATTTATAAGCAAATATGAAAAGATTAAAATTTAACATGTAGGCTAAGTGGTGTAGAAATTAATGAGCTTTTTATAGTTGAAAGGAGAATGAAAAGAGAAAATAAGAATAGAAACAAAAGGGGAAAGCTACTAGTGGTCATCATTTTGAAAACACATCTTCATTGTTACAAGAGTGAAATTAAATGAACTCAAATGTAATCTTTTTATCTAAAATTTTATTAATTGTACAAACTTAATTATTATATGTTATTAATAAATATAAGAATCAATCATATTAATAATAATTCGGTTTTTAAATATATATTTTTTTAAATATTGTAAAAAACAAATATCTATTTTATATAAAAAATACTAACCTATAATTAATTCAGAAATACAATTAATAATAAATAAATTTTTGATCAAACAATCTTATTTAGAATAATATTTGTCAAGATAAAAGGCGCTAGCCAAACCATGACAAGGAAAACCTTGTCTCTAAAATCTACTTAGTAAAACTCCATCCGTAGTTGGGTGGTGCATACGGATCGATTCGCCCGTTTTTCTCTGCACGACTTGACTTTGTTTCAGAGTTCACATGTCGAGCGACGGAAGTGGTCTGTTTAATGATGAAAATGATCGTGTCCATTAATACAGCTCAAATGGACGAACTCCAACTGTTGGCAAACTTGTCATGTGAGTTTTGTCACCTCAACCTTTTTTGGCACTGTCTATGCCAGTGACAATTTGCACCGGCTCCCATGCCCCCATCGATGGCCATCCCATGCATACACAACTATTTTGTCTTCTCCATCACCCGTCCCATCACCTGTCCCATCACCGGCAATCTCCAAACCGCCATCAAAGTTTGGAGTAATAAATGGGTAAACTTCAAAGTTTGTGCGGTGGAAGAAAAACTCCAATCCTGCAAATTTTTAATTAGTAATGAGTAAATGAAATATTTTTAAAAATAATTATGAAAATATAAAGAATATAATGACGTACTTTATTGTTTATTTTAAATATTTTTATTTATTACTAAATTTTATTAATTTTATCATATAAATATTTGAAAAAGTTAGTAAATATTTTTTTGTTGAATATAAAATGATTAAATAATTTTTTTTATAAAATAAATTATATAATGATACAAGTTTTTAAATAATGTTTTATAAGAAAGTCATATAATTTGTAATGATTAAAGTTGGAAACTTATGTTGGTTGTATATCTCTACAAGTCTTTTTTTTAATTCAAATTTAATTAAGATACATATCTACGAGAATATAATTGGATGAAAGTTGGTTTTAGAATAGGGATAAGAGGAATAGATGAAGGGACTCTTAGCTCTCGTAAGATTTCTCTAACCAATTAGCTCACTTGTAAGTTTAAGTGTTTTAATATGTGTTTGAATGTCTATTTGCTCATTTATTCTTTTATTTTAATATGATAAGATTATCTAATTTAGCTAATTGATCTATGAAATGCAAAAAATGTTTTGTTTATTTTTTTATTTTTGTTGTTCCAATGAATACATTATTTTAATTTTACTACTTAAATTAAGTAATAATGATTAATTAAATAATTAAATTAAGTTAATTAGATCGTTCTAATTTATTTAACATGATTAAATAAATAAGGGGTGGAATCATAAATGTGTGTCCTACTTTTTGATCAAAATGTGAAACTTAAATCAATATTTTTAGCAAAAAATTACTTTTGCACTTATAATAAACAAACTATTAAGAATTTAGAGATGATTTAAGCTAGGAATTTGTAATATTTTATGTGTAGGTTCTATTATATGTTTAAAATAATAATAAAAAATTTGTTACATTTTTTAACAACTTTCTTTTAATATTTATAATATTTTTAATAATTGATGTTTCATGTAGTATATATTTTTTTAGAAGAGATCACTAACATTGATTTCTAGTACATACATATATTTTTCTAGTTTTATGTTATACATTTTATTTATTATTAATTTTGAGTTTAGATTAATTATAATTTAGATATATTTTTCTACCTAGAATATATATATATATATATATATAATATTGCTTCATTCAAAAGTGATCAACAATTTTTTCCTTCCAAGACTCATTCCATCGCCTATCCCATAGTACAATGTACCTTCATTCTTCCACCATAAGGATTTTTTAATGAATAATATTGTAGTTAAATAAATTATTTTATGGGGATTTTAATTTTAAAAAATGAGTTAAATTAATCAACTAATTAATTTAATTCAAAATCTATGCAACTAATTAAATTATGGAAGTAAATTTTTTTATGTTTCTTTCTAAAAATGTATGAGGAAGCATAACAAAGGAACATAAAAAAATATCTTTTTTTTTCAATTGAAATGATATATTTCTCTTTTTAAAATAATGATATCTTTTGAAGACATACTTTTAGTATGCAAATAATCAATTTAGTAGAAAACTCTTTTTAAGAAAGAAGAGAGCACAAAAGTTTTAAAATTTTATTTATTAATTAGAGAATGATGTGTTGATTCTTTAGATGAATTAAATCACCTAAGAAAAATTCAATGCTTCCTTAAAAAGTATCTTTAAAAATTAAAATATTTTAAAAAAAAATTCTTATGGGAGATCCTCTTGAGATAAAAGAAGAAAACCATGTCTATGTCATAAAACAATAATTTAATTACTTTATTTTACTAAGAATATTATAATAATAATTTAATTACTAAAAATAACAATAGTTATAATTTAATTTATTTAATAACTATTGTTTAAAATACAATAATTAAATTATAACTATTGTTATTTTTAGTAATTAAACAATAACATTCTTAGTAATTAAATTATTACTATAACATTCTTAGTAAAATACAATAATTAAATTATAACTATTGTTATTTTTAAAATACATCTATTTTTATTGTTTAAAATACAGTAATTAAATTATAACTATTGTTATTTTTAAAATACATCTATTGTTATTGTTTAAAATACAGGAAATAAAATACATCTAATGTTATTGTTTAAAATACAGTAATTAAAATACATCTATTGTTATTTTTAAAATATTCAAATTATAACTTAAAAAATTTATGACTAATATTTATATCTTAAATATATAGTTTTAAAATAAAAAAATATCAATTTCAAATCATTTTATTTAATTAATAGTTATTTTATTTTAAGTTATTTATATATATACATTTTTTACTTTTAATAAATTCAATAATTCATTTATAAACGTTGATATATTTTAATATTTGAAATATTGAGATACCAATTTTAAATTTCATCATTTTAAAAATCCATTCGAAACTTAATTATTTTTTATTACTCTTTTCGAAAATTACTGTATTGGAGGTGATGTGACAACCGACAAGGTGGACCGCACAGCAGAGAAACAGTTAGTAGAGGCTTGCACGGATGCAGACATGGCATAATGGCATCGGATGGCACTGTTTATGCAGGTGCAATTTGTCACCTGCATAGACAGTGCCACCTTTTTTTCTCTGCATGACTGACTTTGTTTCAGAGTTCACATGTCGAGCGATGGAAGTGGTCAGTGAATGACGGAAATTATCTGTACTCACTAAATGATCCTCACCTTGCTAAAGACGTCTACAGTTAATAACATAGTTGTAACGCATCTTTATTTTGCACGGATTTCTCACTTTGTGTGATGTTGATCATTTCAGCATTTACTCCTAGTGGGTCCTTCCATTTTCATGGTTAACCCACTACTTCCATCGGATGCCAAACTAGTTGGCCACCGACAAACTAGAGAGTTTTGTGAGCTTGACGAGAGGGGCATTTGGCTGTAGCAGAGCAACATGACAGGACACGTCAGGTTGTTCGTAATACTCTGTAAGAAGTAAATACATTGCTTTAAAACGAGAAAATTGAATTTCAATATGGACGCCGAATTTTGCTCAACCTTGTCCAAATGGTTGTAGACCGATCCTCTTTCCTCTTGGATCGAGGTGAACTCGATTATATACATCAGTTCTTCGTTAACGCGTTCTTCACGCGTTTTGAGTAAATGGTGCAGCCTGCTCCATCTGGAAGTGGAACGAATGCCTCGAAAGGTGCTAGTGAAAGCGACGCTTCCGACTTGTCAATGTCAATTTACTTATATTTGACTGTTAATTACCTGGATATTGCTGTCAATAGACTGTTAATTTTACTCTCATAATCTTCTACTGGTTATCTTTATCTGACTACGTGTTATGCACCCTACCTTTTATTGCTGTGGCACCTTTAGGATTTGACTATTGATGTTTTAGTATTAGTGTTTTTGAATTAAACTGTGTTGTGCACCTTAATTTTGCACATTTTAATTTTGCGTTTTCTAAAATCTTACTTGGAAATTTCAAATCACTCCAATTTTTTTACAGCAGCTTACATGGCAAGTCCCCTGCTTATAACTTTCGTTTCAGGGTCACATCATCAAATATGATGCCACATCAGCATGTTTTTTGTCAAGGTGTCCAGAAAGGCCCAAAATAAAAGTGCTACCAATACTTGTGCATTCACATCATGAATAGTTGAGTGCTGATGTGGCATCACATGATTGGTTGTTTTTAGATCTAAGGGATACATTTTGTTTAAGTTAGGGTACTTATGTCACAATTATTGGGCATTATATAAACAACTACTATCACAACTATTGAAACATGCTCAACTAATGGGTCCTTTCCCCTAGCTTTTTTTTATTACATTTGAAACACACTCAAGCGATTGTCATTTGAAAAAGCTTATATAGTTTAATTCAGAAACACTAATACTACTCTTAATGGTTTGTCAAAATATTATACCTATTATTGATTTTTTGTTGTATTTTTCAATCTGTATTTTATGTCAAGATTTTTAAAATGGAGTTTTATTATTAAAAATGGTAATATTATTATTAAAAAAGAGATTTAGATAATTATGAAGAATATTTCAATCGTCTCCATCTCCTCTTCCTTGGAATTTCATCTAATGAAATTCTTCTTTCATTTCTATGGAGTAGTGAGCATCCACTTACAGGGATCTAGACACGATTGAAACAAAAGCTCTAAATTGAGAAGATAATTAGGCTTCATTATCAAGAGAGTCATGCTATGTTTCCAATAAGGAGAGAGAGGGAGATATAGGGATCTAGAAACAAGGAGAGATAGAGATGGGAAGAGTGTGTGAGAGAGAGGGGGTAAGGAGATAGAGATAGAGATGAATATAGAGGTAGTGAAGGTGATGGATATGGAGGAGAGGAGATGGAGAGATAAAGAGAGAGAGGACAGAGGGAAAGATAGATATGAAAGAGATACATATATAGAGATGGAGAGGGGGGAGAGATAGAAAGGACAAAATTGAAATAGAAAGTGATATAGAGAGAGAATTAGAGAGAGGGAGAGGTATAGGGGTTGGGAGACATGTATAGATAACAAGATAGGTATAGAGGAAGAGATAGAAGAAATATGGAGAGATAGAAATAGAGAGGCAAAGATTAATAGATATAGAGGTCTAAGAAGAGGGAAAAGGGGAGAGAGAGGGAGAAAGATGGATGGATAGAGAGGAAAAGAGAGAAAGAACACAAATGAATAACGAGATGGGGAGAGGTAGAGAGAGAGAGAGAGAGGGAGAGGGAGAGGGAGAGGGAGAGGGAGTTATAGAGACATATAGGTGGTGAGATAGAGCGATAGAGAGATATAAGGAGATATAGAGAGGGGTAGAGGAAGAGAGATAGGAAAATAGAGAGAATTAGAGGTAGAAAAATAATGACAAATAGGAGAGCAAGATATATGAGAAGATAAATATAGAGATATGGGAAGAGAAATGGGAGAGAGATAAATATGAAGAGATATATAGGGAATAGTAAGGGAGTGAGGGAGAGAGAGAAGGGGAGATAAATAGAGAGTGGAGAGAGAAGTAGAAAGATATAGAAAGGGAGTGATAGAAAGAGAGGGAGAGAGGAAGGGACAAGCATAGAAAGAGGGAGAGATGGGAAGATAGAGATAAAGGGGGAAAGAGTAAGAGATAAAGGAGGTGATAAAGACAAGTGATAGAGAGAGTGAGAGAGATAGAGAGTGGAAGAAATAGAGATAGGGAGGGAGAAATAAGGAGAGAGAGAGAGAGAGAGAGTGTGTGTGTGTGTGAATGAAAGATAGATATAAAGATAAAGATAGGGAGGGGGAAATAGGGAGTGTGTGTGTGAGAGAGATATGGAGATAGATATTGAGAGGGAAAGGGGTATATCTAAATAGATAGGGATGAAGGGAGAGAGAGGGAGAGAAATAGAGAGAGGATAGAGAAGTAGAGAGATATAGAAAGAGGGAGTGATAGGGAGAGAGGGAGAGATAGGGAGATATAGAGATGAAAAGAGGGAGAGATAGAGAGATACATATATATTGAAAAATATAGGGGAAGAGAGAGATGCAAGAAGAGGTAAGGAGATACAGATAATAGAGAGAGAGAGAGTTAGAGAGGAATATAGAGATATAAATGCATATGAAGATGGAGATAAGGATTAAAATATATAGAGAGGGAGAGAGAAAGGGGGGATGGAAGGAGACAAGAAGAGGGAGAGGAAGAAACAAAGACATAAAGAGGGAGAGAGAATGAGAGAGGGGGAGATGAAGGGATAGAAAAGGGGAGATATGAAGTCATATATAGAGAGAGGTAGAGAGAGGTAAAGAGGGAGAGAGGTAGTGAGGGGGGAGACAAATAGGTATAGCAAAAACGAGTAAGGGAGAGATATAGGGAGATGGAAAGAGATAAAAGGGAAAAGAAAGAAATATAGAAGGGAAGAAAATATAGAGATAAATAGGGGAGAGAGAAAGAGAGATTGAGAGATAATGAGAAACATAGAGATAGAGAGGGAGACAAAGATATAAAGAGCTCTCTCTATCCCTCTCTATATATATCTCCCTATCTCTACCTCTCTATATATATCTTCCTTTCTTTCTCTCCTTTCTCCCTTTGCCTCTCTATATTTTATCTTTATCTCCCTCTCCCTTCTCTCTTCCTCTCTTTTCTCTTTTTTTATTTTTGTCCTTAAGTGTGCAATGGGTACATTGAAGACCTATCTTAAAGGTGAGTTATCATATCCTTGATCAAATGAAATGCTACCTTAAGAATAACTCCCTAAGGAAACATATTATCCTTGGATTGTTGACATGAAATGATTGATCAAAAGTTAGTTTCTCTCTCTCTAAATTTTAATTTTAAAATTTGTTTTATTAAATATAAATTGAAATAAAATTTCAAAATATAATTAATTCTAAAATAATTAAATTTTAATAAGAAAATTAATTATTAACTAAATTAGTTCTAATAGAAAGGAAAATTGGGATGGAAATGATCATTTGGGAGCTCTGTGTGGGGGGCGGCCTGCAAGCCCAGGTGCATGCCTTTGCATGTTGGTCTCTGCTCTTGATTCTTTTCTTTTTGCATTGAGGGGAGGGGGGGGGTGGGTTCTATAGAATCTGGGGTGGTGTTTCTAGTTTGCACTCTATTTTTTGCTTGTTGCATTGTTTTTAGTGCATGAGTTTTTTATTCTATTGTGTACGACTTGTTTTGAAGCCATCAACCATGGTTCTTGTCTGGGAAAGGCATCAACCCATTGGGTCTTATTTTCTTGTGTGGAGGAGACAACGGCCTGTTGGGGCCTGTGTTTTTCCTTCTCTTAAATGGATTTTTGTGTTGCTTTGAGAGGGAGTTCCTTGTCTTCTTCTAAGCTCGGTGTGGAGAATATTTCCATGTTGAAGGACTTAGATTATGGTGGAAATTTTCCTTCCAGAGGATCTTGCATTCCTAAGGTTAATGGTTGCTTGGAGTGGCGTCAGGAAAGACTAGTCTTGGTGCTTCAACTATACTTGATTGTGGTGGATGTGGAATATTTTCCAAACATGCTATTTTTTGAAAATTCATGGGTTTGAGAGTTTCGTTGCCTTTTTTGGAGTTGTGGACTAGGCAGACTTGCAATCTAGAGGGTGAGATGGAGGTGATGTTGTTGGCCAACAATTATTTTATGGCTATCTTCAACTGCATGGCGGATCAGAATAGGTTTTTTGAAGGGGGGCCCTATTTCTACAACCAGATTGGTCTTGTTATTAAGCCTTAGCATATGGGCTTCAACCCTTCTGAAGAACTCCCAAATCAGGTTCCTATTTGGGTGTGTCTCCCTTGGTTCCCTTCTGAGTGTTGGAGGAATGATATTTTGTATTCAGTTTGTTATGTTATTAGGGAAACCAGTGGGTCCTTCTCAACAAACACATGACAAGAAGGTAATGACCTTTTCTCGTATGTGTGTTGTGAAAGGAAAACAACAGTGCAAAAACGCTTTCCTAACACTAATACCACAGAGGAGTAGTGCAAAAGACCAGTTTTAAAACTTTAAAAACACTTTAGATGAACACATATAGGATAACAAGAAATAAGCAATCACAGAGATAAACCAGATTTACATGGGAAAACCCTTACTGGAAAAAAACCCACCAGACCAAGAGCAATCACTTTGTATTATAGTAAAAGATTACATACAAAGATTACAAATCTCTTTCTGATATCAACATATAGCAACATAAGTTTTGGTTCTCATGCAATCACATATTTGTCAACTTAGTGACTTCCTCAAATCATTCGACTATACAAATCTCAGATTTACCATGCTAACCAACCGACCAATCGGGTGCCTTAATTATGCACCTTCCTTCTAACAGACCAATCCATTCGCTTCTGACCAAGTCGCCCTACTTACACGCACCAGGCCGCCTAAGCATTAAATTTGTTTTCCATAATTGGATCCTGTCACCTGCCGAATCCAAGCCTTGCAGTTAATGCTTTCACTGCTTTAAGCTTCGATCAATCAATCGTTGATTACTTGCCACGTGGTGCCTTCCTATTCGATCAACGCTTCCAATCAAGTTAGATTGGTCAAAAAATGCCAAACACCTCTTACTACGCCACTGCGTCGGGCTAATGAGGCCATCGCGGTATGGCGGTAAGCCCTTGACAACCCGTCTGCCACCTTCACTATGCCATCGTCGAGCCCTACAAGACCTCCCGTGGTATGGCAGTGTTACCGCCCAACTGCGAGGCTAAGCAAAGCGTCCCGTGGTATGGCGGTAACTATCTACCGGCCCATCGCTCACCACCATGTCACCGCCAAGCATTGTATAGCCTTTTGCGGTATGGCGGTAACCACTAGAACCGACCATTGAAGTAACCAGGCTACCGCGCCTCGACCGCTAGACCTCTGCGGTAAGGAGGTAACTGATATCTTTGACCGCCACGGCTTACCGCACCATCGTGACATGGCCAAAAGGCCATTATGGTAGGGTAGTAAGCATTCTTCGCAGGCCACTAGCCATCTACTGCAACCACCATGGCTTCACCAAGTAACCCCGCGGTAAGGCGGTAACCGTCAATGCAGACTGCACAGTTAACCACGCTACCATGCCGTCCACGAACAACACCCGCGGTAAGGCGGTAAGTGTTATCTCTGACCGTCCAGTCCACTGCACTACCGCCAACACAAAACAAAGACCCTACAGTATGGCAGTAACATCACCCAACCATGGACAGACTAACAAAGGCCCATGGTAAGGCGGTAAACTGCACAACTGTGCCTCTAAGAAGAGCTCCCAATGGTAGAGAGGTAAAAGGCAGAAACGAAGGAGAAACTACCAAGTCTTTTTAGAGCTTCAAGCCAGTAAATTGAGGCGTCTTTTCCAACAAGATCCCATTTGATGAAGATTTACTGGCTTCTCTAGACTTTGAATTTACTAATGATCATAGGCCCCAAGGCCCATCGAATCTGTGCACCATTTGAACTTTTTTGTGCTCACTGGATTCATTAATGCATCTACAAAATTCTTCAAAGTGTCAACCTTTTCTAAGCATACCTTTCCATCTTCCACCATATCCCTCACAAAGTGATACTGCACATCAATGTGCTTTGTTCTGGCATGGAAAGTTGGGTTCTTTGCCAAACAAATGGCACTCTGACTGTCACAACAAATTGTAATCTACATTGCATTAAAACCAATATCAGAACACAAATGACTTAGCCAAACATCTTCCTTGCAAGCATGTGTTGCTGCCATGTATTCAACCTATGTAGTGGATAGAGCGTCTACAACCTGTCGCTTGCTCATCCAATTGATTGTACCAGCATTTAACATGAAAGTGTATCCACTAGTGGATCTCTTGCTATCAATGTCCCCTGCCCAATCAGAATCTACATATTCATGAATGTTGAGTGTTCTCTGTGATACAACCAAACTACCATGGTAACACAAAGCAAAATATGAAGTTCCCTTTAAATATCTAAACACTCTCTTCACAGTATCCTAATGCGTCCTTCCTTGATTTTCCATAAAACGGCTAAGAAATTTCACTGCTTGGGAAATGTCTGGTCTTGTACAGACCATGGCATACATTAGACTGCCAACAACACTTGCATAAGGCATCTTGGTCATGTCCTCTATCTCAGTAGCAAATTTTGGACAATCTTCAACAGATAGCTTCATTCCCTGCATAACTAGAACAACTAGCTGCTTGCAATCATCCATACCAAATCTTTCTAAAACAGTATTGACATACTTACTCTAACTTACCCAGAGCTTTTTGTTTGTTCTGTCCCTGGTTATTTCCATCCCAAGAATATACCTTGTTGCACCTAGATCTTTCATTTTGAACTTTGCAGACAACTAAGATTTAAGATCAAATATCATATAATTACTATTTCCTATGAACAACATATCATCCACGTATAGGGTAATAATAAGCATGTGATCATTTCCAAATTTATAATAAACACAATGATCAGATTTTGATTTCACAAATCCCATAGACAACACAAAAGTGTCAAACTTTGGGTACCACATTCTAGGAGACTGCTTCAAACCATACAAACATTTCTTTAATTTACAGACCAGACTTTGTTTACCTTTTTCAACAAAATGCTCAGGCTGGGACATATAAATTTCTTCTTTCAGCTCTCCATGGAGAAACGTTGTCTTCACATCCATTTGCTCAATATCTAAGTCATATGATGCTGCCAATGACAACAAAAATTTGATAGATGTCAGCTTTGCTATAGGGAAAATATTTCTCCATAATCAATTCCCTCAATCTGGGAAAATCCCTTTGCAACCAACCTTGCCTTATATTTTTTAGCGCTGCCATTTAGACCAGTCTTTTTCTTAAATACCCATTTACAGCTAACAGGCTTTTGCCCTTCAAGCAAAGGTACCAAATCCCAGGTATCATTTTTCTTCAATGATGCCATTTCTTCATTCATGGCTTCCAACCAGGAATTTGAATCAGACATGCCGATAGCTTCTTTTACTGTCCTAGGCTCATCAGTGCTAGTAATCAAAGCATAGGCACAGTTCGAATCCAAAATGGAGAAACCATACCTATCATATTGTTTTTTTTCACATGTAGACCTTCTCATAGGCTGAGGTTGCAGTTCTTCATCTTCGAAACTCTCAGAGCTGCTTGAGCTCTCCTCAGTTTCAGGTACACCATATAGTTCTCCCCTTTCTGGAGTTTGGGGAATCTCAACTGCATCATTCTTCTTTTTGAATGGAAAAACATGATGGATCTATTGAACCAACAATGCGGAATACATTCCCTTAACACTAATACAATAGAGGAGAAGAGCATAAACAGTTTCTTAATAGCTTCTAAAACTACTTGAGATGACTACAACCAGTAAAATTGATAACAAAAATAAGCATTCACAGATTGACACAAGATATACGTGGGAAAACCTTTTTAGGTAAAAAACCCACCACACAAAGTCAAGACAATTGTATTACAGTAACGAAAAAAATTACATACAATGTTCAGTCTTCTCTTATCGGCTCATAGCAGCTTAGATTTATTCTCTCTCACTATTACAATGTTATCTCTCTACATACAGTTCGAAATTACATTCTTACATAGTTATACTCGACTTCCAAATTCATACATTGCAATCAGTTGTCGTCAACTGAGCATCGACCATCAGGTTCATGAATCTCTCATCCAATCATGCAATCGATCTGCCCATGTCGATCTTTCCGCATCGAGCCACCCAGGCATTAACTTCTTTACCCAAATTGGGTCCTATCTGCCACCCTGAGTTGACCTGCAATAACTGCTATTACTTCATTGGCCTTTAGCCAATCATCACTCTAACACTGAGCCACGTGTCTGCATCCCATTTGTCTATCACTCTTTGACTCCGAGTCCAACTCGATCAAAACTGGCCCCGAGCTCGTCCGAGCTCTCCAAGTCCTTACCGCTCTACCATCGAGCTCATTCGACCTACTCGCAGTATGGTGGTGAGCTCGTTCGAGCTCACCCCGACCATACCTGCACTACTGTGGCTCCAATCGAGTCGACCTGCGATATAGCGGTGAGCTCATCCGAGCTCACCGATGACTTCACCGAGCTCCCCAACTGACTGTCCCGTGCTATTGCCGTCCACATTGGCACTAATCGCGACAATGAGGTAACCGGTCTGAGGGACCACTGATGGTCAAACCACACTACCGTGGGGGCCGATAGGCCACACCGTGATAGAGCGGTGATCGTCAGCCAGACCGTTGGTGGTCTTACCACAACCACTGCGGTGGGCAAGCTCACCATCCGCGGTAATTGCCAGAGCCACCATTGGCAGTCTCACCGTGGTGAGTGGACCCATTGCCCATAGTGCAGCGATAACGGTCAGGCTAACTGTAGGCAGTCACACCACAACCATCGCGGTCAGGGACTTAACCATCCGCAATGCAGCGGTAACCAAGGGAACAGGTTGAATAAAGCCAACCGCAGCCACCGCGGTTAGGGACGAGACTGCGAGCGGTAAAGAGGGAAACGTTGCCCTTCCACCATAGTACCACCAGGGTAAGATAAGACCACCACGATAAAGCGGTTAAGGAAAGAATGAAGCCAGGTGCGGTATGACGGTAAACTACAAAAACATAAGATTTTTGCCAAGGCATGAAAATAGGAACTTTAAGGTGGAAGTTGAGACACATTTTCTCAACACTTTTCTCCTTTTTCTGTCTCTAGTTGTGGATCAATTGTTGAAGGTTTTAGCTCACGAAATATTACACTTTTGTTGTACAAAACCTTATCAGTGTCAAGATTCCATAGCTTGTATCCCTTCACACCAACACCATAGCCAATGAAGATACATTTAACAACCTTGTTCTCCAGCTTTGATCTTTTCTCATTTGACACATATGCATATGCCTCACAGCTAAAGACACGAATATGTCTCAGAGACGGCTTCTTACTAGACCATGCTTCCAAAGGTTTCTTGTCAACAAGAGCAGAACACGGTGAGCGATTTACCAGGTAACATGTTGTAGCCACAGCCTCAGCCCAGAACTTTTTCTCCAGACTAGCACTACTCAACATACTTCTCACTTTCTCCATTAACGTTTCGTTCAACCTTTCAGCAACTCCATTCTATTGTGGAGTATAAGGTGTAGTTTTATGCCTTTTAATCCCATGGTCTTTGCAGTACCTTTCAAAATCTGCAGAACATAACTCACCGCCATTATCCGTCCTTAAGCATTTTATCTTTTTTTCCCAATCTGATTCTCTACCAAAGTTTTAAATTC
>CM021100.1:273520360-273716978 GCA_007115665.2 Sequoiadendron giganteum | reverse complement strand
GATTTAGATTTGGACTTCTTGTCCTTCTTCTTACCTTTCTCCTTTGATCTACCTCAAACAACAAGGGCCTCTTTGGACATCTCTGAAGACTTCCTTCGCATCTCCTCAGACAATAGTGAGGCAACAACGTCTTCCATCTTGAAAGTAGTGGTCATACCTCCAATAACCATTACAAGATGATCCCAGGTGTTAGGTAACAAACACAATAGGAGCATGCAATGATCCTTCTCCTCTATCTTCACACCCACAAACACCAACTGAGCAACACTCATATTAAATGAGTTCAAATGGTCTACAATAGATGCACCTTCTTCCATCTTCAAGGAGTACAACTTCTTCCTCAGGAATAACTTATTTACCAGAGACTTTCCCTGATAAATATCACCAAGCTTCTTCCATAATGAAGCTGCAGACTTCTCCTCATGGACATTCAGGAGTACAAAATCAGCCAGACTAAGTCTTATCAATCCTCTTGCTTTTCTATTTGCAAGATCCCAATATTCTTGCTTCATACTTTGTGGCATAGTTCCAGACACAGCAACCCAGAGGTATCTATCCACAAGCAAGTCTTCCATTTTGAGTTTCCATAACTCAAAGTTGCCACCATTGAATTTTTCAATCTCTACTCTACCTGATGTACTCGCCATCTCAAATAGAACTAGGTTCTAACTTTGTAATACTCCCACTGAAATAGTATTAGCACAAAACACCAGCCTTACTAACAAGGATAACACAAGTGGCCAAGCTTTGATACCACTTGAAAGGAAAACAACAACTTGCGGAAATGCTTTCCTAACACTAATACCACAGAGGATTAGTGCAAAAGACCAGTTTTAAAACTTTCAAAACACTTAAGATGAACACATACAGGATAACAAGAAATAAGAAATCATAGAGATAAACCAGATTTACATGGGAAAACCCTTACGGGAAAAAAACCCTCCAGACCAAGAGCAATCACTTTGTATTATAGTAAAAGATTACATACAAAGATTACGGACTTCTCTTTCTAATATCAACATACAACAACAAACTTTTTGGTTCTCATGCACTCACATATCTGCCACTTTAGTGACTTCCTCAAATCATTTGACTATACAAATCTTAGATTTTCCATGCTAACCAACTGACCAATCGGGTGTCTTAATTATGCACCTTCCTTCTGACAGACCAATCCAATCTCTTTTGACCAAGTCGCCCTGCTTACACGCATCGGGCCACCCAAGCATTAAATTTTTTTGCCATAATTGGATCCTGTCAGCCATTGAATCCAAGCCTTGCAGTTAATGCTTTCACTACTCCAAGCTTCGGCCAATCAATCGTTGATTACTTGCCACGTGGCGCCTTCCTATTCGACCACCGCTTCCAATCAAGTCAGACCAGTCAAAAAATGCCGAACACCTCTTACCGTGCCACTGCGTTAGGCCAATGAGGCCACCGCAGTATGGCGGTAAGCCCTTTACAACCCATCTACCACCTTCACCACACCATCGCTAAGCCTTGTGAGACCTCTCGCGATATGGCGGTGTTACCACCCAACCGCGAGGCTAAGCAAAGCCTCTCGCAGTATGGCGGTAATTTTCTGCCAGCCCGTCACTCACCACCACATCACCGCCAAGCACTATGTAGCCTTCCACAGTATGGCAGTAATCACCAAAGCCAACCGTTGAAGTCACCGTGCTACCGCGCCCTAATCGCTAGGCCTCCGTGGTAAGGAGGTAATCGCTATCTCTGACTGCCACGACTTACCGCACCACCGTGACATGGCCAAAATGCCATCGCGGTAGGGTGGTAAGCGTTCTCCACAGACCGCTATCCGTCTATCGCGGCCACCACAACTTCACCAAGTAACCCTCGCGGTAAGGTGGTAACCGTCAACACAGATCACACAGTTAACCGTGCTTTCCTCGAACAACACCCGTGATAAGTGTTATCTTAGACCATCCAGTCCACCGTGCTACCGCCAGCACAAAAAAAAGACCCTACACTATGGTAGTAACACTGGCCAACCACGACCAAACTAACAAAGGCTCACGGTAAGGCGGTAAACAGCACATCTGTGCCTCTAAGAAGAGCTCCTAACAGTAGAGAGGTAAGTGGCAAAAATGAAGGAGAAACTGCCAAGTCTTTTCAAAGGTTCAAGCCAGTAAATTGAGGCATCTTTTCCAACATATTGAAATCGTTTTGAGTAACCCTCTTCCTGATTCTCTAGAGATTTGGATGCGTTCATTTTCTTGGATGCAACAGTTATATTATGAAACTCTACCTTTTCAGTATCGGTTGTGCCATGAGTATGGCCATTTGCAGAAAAGGTGTTCTAAGTTTCATTCTCCAGATCCTCTACCTTCTTAGCCTTCTCGGAACCCCCTTAAGGTTGACAAGGGCAAGGCACCTGCTCAGGATGGTGCAATGGACAAAGAAGGCTTTATGCCTGCTAGGCCCCACAACAGTAATCATGGTTAGAAGATATCTTTTAAGGAAAGGCATGCGGGGGATAACTTTAATAGATTTTATGTGCTAGATGATCTTAGTTGACAAGAAGTGAATTCGGGCTTAATGTATTTGGATCAGGGAGCCTTTGAAATGATGCAGGGGGGTACTAACCCCGAATTTATTCAAAATTCTCAAGAGGGGGGAGTACCTCAAATGGATAAAGCTTTGAGTGTGGTGGTTCCTATAGTTCTTGAGGCCTTAGAAAAATTAGAAAAGTCAAGGGCGTAACATTCTCCTTCATTGGTGATGGCAGGGTCCAATTCGGTTAAAGGAGATAAAGATTCTCCTTCTTTGGTTCTTCAACAGAAAAATCTCAAGTCAAGGGCTTCTAAAAAATCCTCTAAGGTTGGGAGAAAGAAGGATTTAAAGAAGATTAGGATGATGGGGGAAACGTTGGTTGAGTTGGGATCCGTGAAGCCTCTTGAATCTCACTTCTCCAACACTTGAAAATGATCATGCTTTCATGGAATGTAAGGGGCTTGAACAGTGGCCCTAGACAAAAAGTTGTTTGGGATCCAGTGAAAAATCATTCTCCTGATGTGCTCTTTATTCAGGAGACTAAGTTATCTGTTGAAATCATGTATGGTATATTTCCAATGTTGTGGGGGCATGGTCAATGCCAATCTATTGGTGCCTAAGGAAATGTTGGGGGTTTGGCTTGCTTATAGAATCCTTTGAATATTTTCCCTTTATGGTGGTTTTCCTGTAAATTTTCTATCTCGATGGTTGCTTCAATTTTGGAGACTGGTGAAATTGCTCTCCTCTCCAATATCTATGCTCCGATAGATTTGATCGGTAAGCACCACCTTTGGAATCACATTCATCATACCAAGAGTTCTACTCCTCTTTATCCTTAGATTATTGCAGGAGATTTTAATTCCATCACAAATCTAGATGAAAAGAGGGGTTGTATTTTGAGATTGGAGCCCTCTTCTTTCCTTCTTCGTGATAATATTGTTGCCTTGAATCTTGTGGATGTTAAAATGGTCTGTTTACTTTGAATAATAAGAGACTTGGGGAGGATTGTATTGCTGAGAGATTGGATAGGTTTCTTGTTTCCTATTTTTGGATAGGGAGATCCTGGTCTATTTGTTCTGAAATTTTGGATTGGAGGAGCTCTGATTACTAGCCTATTAAGCTATCTGATGTCTCTTCCTGAGTTGCTTGTTCTCTGTCTTTCAATTTTCAACTTAAGTGGTTATGTGATACCTCCCTGTAGGATCATATTGCGGAATGGTGGTATTTGGGTAGACCTTCCTTTGGCACTACTATGTATTCTTTTGCAAAACAACTGCAATTTGTGAAGTATTAACTTAAGAGGTGGAATAAATAGTGTTTTGGTAACATTTTTCATTCTAAGACTACTGCTCAAGCTACCTTGGATGCTACCGCCTGGGTGATTAGGGATCATGCTCTTAATGAGGATTCCCTTAGGGAGGAGGCAAGGGCTTAAAAATTTCTAGAGGAGTGTGAGTTGTGGGAAGAGATTTACTAGAAACAGAAGGTGCAGGTTGATTGGTTACAAGAGGGGGACAGGAATACTACATTCTTCTTCAACTCTGTTAAGGCTAGGGGATAGGGGAATTCGATACCTTTCTTGGTGAACAATAGGAGCATTCATTTTTCATGTTTGGATGATACATCTAAAGAAGCTTTGCAGTATTTTTCTTCTTTGTTTAGGGAGGATTCTCAAGATGTGGAGGAGGATGAAAGTCAGGTTTTGGTGTGTATCCCATATTTGGTTGATGCAGAAATCAATGCACATATTTTGGGCATTATCTCCCTTGAGGAATTAAAGGATATTGTTTTCTAGATGAAGAAAGGGAAAGCCCCAAGTCCTGATGGCTTTCCGATTGAGTTCTTTCAAGAATTTTGGGATATTATAAATCAAGAGTTATTAGAGGTGGTTTGAGAATCTCAAAGAAACAATCAGATGTTGTGTGCTATAAATTCTACCTTTCTTGCTCTTATTCCAAAATGTGAGGGGGTGGATAGGCTAACTTTGTTTCAACCCATTTCTCTTTGCAATATGGTTTATAAAAATTTCCAAGCTGATGGCTGAAAGGTTGAAGGGATGGTTAAGTGGGTTGGTCTTTGAAGAACAGTATGGTTTTGTTGAGGGTCTAGGAAAATCTTGGATGGAGTGGTTATTGTCACTGAAAAACTCCATTCTATGAAATTTTCTAAAGAAAAAGGAATTTTCATAATTTGGATATGGCTAAGGCGTACGATAGAGTCAAATGGTCCTTTTTGCGTAAAGTTCTTATGGCCTTTGGTTTTGCAGAAGATTGGGTTATGTGGGTTATGAGTTGTGTCACAACTACCTCCTTTTCACTTTTGGTTAATGGGGAGCCGAATTCCTTATTTGGGGCTTCGAGGGGTCTTCGACAAGGAGGCCCTCTTTCTCCTTATTTATCCATCCTCACTGCGGAAGGGCTAGGGAGAGTCATTAAGAGAAATGTGGATCAGGGTCTTATCCAGGGTTGGGTCTGGGGCAATGCTTTACCTTCGTAGTCCCACCTAAAATTTGTTGATGATACTGCTCTGATGGGTTTTTGCTAAGGTCAAAGAGGCTACCAACTTGTGCAAAAAACTAGATATTTATCTTGCAGCTTCTCTTCAGTTGATTAATGAGGAAAAATCCTCTATTTTATTTTTCAATACTTTGAGGCTCATTCAATAATAGATTGCTCATATTCTGAGGTTTGAGATTAGGGATTCCCTTTAACTTATCTTGGTAGATTCCTATCTTGTCTGGTACTCTTCCGAGGGATTCTTGGCAAATTATTCTTGACAAGCTTCAGACTAAGGTGAACCATTGGACTCAGAGGTGGCTTTCTTTTGTGGGTCGGGTTCAACTTCTAAAGTTTGTGGTGCAGGCCCTTCCCATCTATAGGTGTATGCTACAAGTGGATCCTAAAGGTTTTCTTTAGGATTTGGATTCCTTGGCTAGGAAATTTTTGTGGGCAGGCAGTCTATCTTCTTCTAAATGGAGCCTTGTGGAGTGGGACACTGTGTGTAGTCCGAAGCAATTTGGTGGGCTTGGGTTGTGTCATTCCTCTTTGACCAGTTTGGCATTGGTTGCTAAGCTTTATTGGAGATGGTGCTCAGAGTAAGATCATGGTTGGGCAAGGATTATTTCACACAAATATCTTGGAGGGATTCAAAAGGAGGAGGCTCCTTAGTTTCCACTTGTTGGGAAAGGCTCTTTGATTTGGGAGACTCTAAAAAAGGGGCTTTGTTGATCAAGGAGGGTTTGTTCTAGATATGTAATAAGGGATCAAAGGCTCTTTTTTGGGTTGAATCGTGGGATGAATTTTCTCCCATCATGAACAAGTTTCCGCATTTGTAGACCCTTTGCCAACATTTCTTAGAGGTTGGTTGGTCTCAAACGATGAATTTTAAGACATCTTATATTTGTGGTCAAGTGGATTTGTGTAGGTGGAGTATACCGAGCGAGTGGCCTGTGGTTGGTTTGGAGGAGGATTGTGTTGAGCTCCATAAAATTCTAGAAGGAAGATTGTGTAGTTCTTTTAATGATAAAGATAGGTTGGCGTGAAGTTTGAATCCTAAGGGGTTTTATACGGTGGCTAATGGGTATCGAGAGTTGATAGCTCAGAAGTATGGTGGGATGGAAGTCCCATGGTGGCAAAGGGTTTGGAACAAGTTCTCTTAGCCTAAATGCAACTGCTTCTTGTGGACTTTGGTTTGGAATAGGTGTTTGACATGGGACAATCTGTGAAAGTGTGGTTTCCAAGGTCTATTTGTTTGTGTGCTTTGTGGCTACAGTGAGAAGGATGCCTCCCATCTTTTCTTCAGATGCTCATTTCTTTGATTTTTTGGCATTTTTGGTGGGGTGTGTGGAAGCACCCATGTTTGCATGCTTCCTCTATGGTTGATTTTTGGTATATTTTGGGGAGGCCTCCTTCAACTCAGGCCTCTTTTCTCCAGATTATGTGGTGCATTGGTCCTAGTTTCATTATTTGGCAGATTTGGTTGGAGAGGAACCATAGAATTTTTAGTGGGAGTAGGTTGATGGTTCAACAAGTTTGGTAGAGAGTTGTGAACATGATCCAAGAGATGGTGGATGCCAAATGTGAAGTGGCTTTTCCTCTGGAAAGAAGGGATGAGGAGATTGTGCATAGTCTGGGCTTGCATGATTTGGTCTTTGATTCTCTTTGTGTCTGTCAAAGTAAGCATGCTAAAATGAAGGTTTAGAGGGTTTAGGGTTGGTCTCCTCCTCTGGGTGATGTTTTGAAAATCAACATTGATGGGTTTTCTAGGGATAATCTGAGTCCTGCTAGGATTGGTGGTGGGGAGAGATAGCTTTGGGTCGGTGCTTTTTCTTGTCTCCATCCACAAAGGGTAGAAAACCAACAATCTTATGGAGCGATTGGCGATTCTTGGGGCTTTGGAGTAGGCTTGTGCACTTGGCTGGCACAAGATTTTATGTGAATCGAACTCTCAAATTATGATTAATTTGCTAACTGGGTAGAAATTGGAGGGTGTCAGTTGGAAACTCTTCTTGGTGGTGAGGCATATTTTGCAAGTGTGCTCCAATTTGGAGGTGGTGTCTTTTACTCACATCCCCTGCGAGTGGAATGGAGCTACTGACTGTTTGGCAAAGTGGGCTTCTGAGCATGATGGTGATTGGCGGATTAAGGGCTGGGACCATCTTTCACCAAGTGATTTCCAGGTCTTAGAGAGGATTATTTATGAGGATATGGACGGTGGATGTTGCTAAGGTTCTGGTGGTTGGGTTGTTTGGTTTTGTTTGGGGGTTTGGCTGGTTGGACTTCTCTTTTCTCTCTTGGGCGTTGTTATGTGCCCGAATTTCCTTGTATTGATGTTTTATTATTATGAATAAATTTTTACCTTTTTTTATTAAAAAAAAACAATAATTCTAATAATTAATTATTATTTGTAATTCCATAAAAAGACAAATAATTAATTATTATTTGTAATTCCATAAAAAGACAAATAATTAAATTTAATTTAAAACTTAAGTCTAAATTAAAAATTAAAATAACATAAACTAAATACAAAATCAAAAGATATCAAAATACATATATTAATAAAAATAAAAATTTAAAAATATTAATAATAAATAATAAACTCATATTTCTCTTTGACAGTTAATAGAATTTTTATTACACATTAAAAAAAATAATAAACTCTTATTTTATATATATATAATTTTTTGTAAGGGGCCAACCCCAAATTTACAACAGTATCAAGCCATTGCCAAAAAAACTGACAAGCAAAAAATTATAAAATGAAGGGCACTGTGCCTGCAACGCTCTTCGATGCTTCCTCAACGTTGGTGATTAGTCTTTCATGCCCCCTATGATTCCTCTTGTTCAATGGTCACTATCGGGAGTGCTAATATTAGCCCCAGCTCAGTTGCCCTATGCGTAGAGCCATCATCTCCTTGAGCACCACCACACACCCCATCACCTCGGTCATTTTGGCAGACTCGTCCTCGTCATCGCTTAATGAGATTAAGAAGGGGACCCATGGCGCGTTATAGTGAAGGGCCAACTTTGGCCAAATTCTGCCCATTGGTCGAAGCCTCCACCCAACAATTGACATCTACAGATAGTGCTCCTTCCCCTCATGCCATCGTGCTTCCATGTGGCGCATAAGCCACTTGACAAACTCTTTACTCTCCTGATCTTGTAACAGCCAAGCCATGAAGACAGAGGCCATGTCAGAGTTTACTCTATATTGATAGGAGTAAATGAGGAACTTCGGCCTGAGAATTTGCTTCACTACTTCCAGAATCTCTGTGTCACCTACATTAAAAACTTTTTGCAGCCTCTTTTCAGTGACAATTCCCCTAAATGCCATTTGCCTATCTTTTGCTCCCAGGCAGATTGTTGCCTCCATCTTTGCTTCGCTCAAACTAGACTAGGATAAAATAGAGGAGTTGATGGAATTTTAAATGAAATTCATCACCATTTTGAGCCAGCCTCAGACGCCTTGCTGATAGGCTCATTTCCTACACTCGACTGATGACGTCCCAGCTAGTCCTCCACACATTCCTTCACACTAACTCGCACGCTGACATTTACCCCCGCCAGCCCAGGTCTCATCATTTCAGTCAATTACCATTTTGGATAGGATATCTGCCTCTACATTGCCTTCTCGGTAAATATGTGCCACTTTAAAATCCTTGAATTTAGCTAACTCGAGTAGGATATGATTTAGCAGCTTGTCTAATTTCAAATTCTGGGCTGAGACTCTGCAAATTGCGTTTCATAATTAGAGAGTCTCCTTCAAGGTATATTTTCTTGACACCCAATCGATTGCATAAATAAACCCCATACCAAGCAGCCTACATTTCTGCTTCATTATTGGTGCCAATTCCCAGTCATAGTTTTTTCTGCTAAAGTCTTCCCTTCGTGATCCCGGATGATACACCATGTCCCCGTCGGGCTAGTGTTACCCCTCGCTGCTTCATCAAAATTCACTTTGAGCCAACTCTCCTCCAGTTGATGCAATTTGACATTCCTTCACGGGTTTGAGGTCTGATCAATCCAACCAGCTCCATAAATGGGGAATAATGAACAGCTCCATAAAGGGGGAATAATAAATAATAAATTTATTAACTTAATAAATAATTAAATAAAAAACTAAAACTAATTTTAAATTTATTAGAATTGAAATATTAGTAAAATATAATTCTGTTTTTCAGTTCAATTTTATCAACTTCTTTTATTCTTTTTATTTTAAAATAGAAAGTCTACTTTCTTTTTCTTTTTTCTTTTTAGCCCGCATGGGTAGTAGAGTTGGCTTGGGCAGTGGGTTTGCTCCCCATTGGTCTTGGGTTCGACTCCACTCCCAGGTTTAAGAGGTGGGACTTCTTGCGGGCGGGGGATCTCACCCACAAGGGACTAGTCTCGCCCTAGCTCGCTCCAGGTATCCAAGATATGGGCTATTGGACCGCTGGGTTGGGTCGCGGGGACACCCCTGTTGTTGAAAAAAAAAACCTACTTTTTAATAGCTAAATCATTTTAAAAATATAAATATAAAATGACAGTTGAGATTAATTCCATAATCTTGCATCCTTTTCCTCAACTCTCAACCATTGATTCCAAAAAGCAACTCATCCATTTCATATAGGGAACGCCTTCAACGTAATAATAATTAATGACTAGCAATAGCAAAGTGTTAGTGTTGAGTGTTGCGAGAGTTAAATGCAGTGGATTAATTATTGATGGTTTCATAATAATTAGTAATTTATATTTTGAAACTATGTTTAATATTATATAATATATTATCAATTGTATTATAATAATTTATTATAGTTAGTTTAATATATTAATGATGATTTTATAGTATGTTTCGATTCTATTTGACTTTCGTGCACATTTCAAACGTGGCCAGGTCTACTGCATGTTTTACTTTACACTATTGGGTGAGAAATTCAGTGTGGCTATATGGTGGAAGCTTTTCAAAAACTACAAATATCTACTTGTCTGCACAACATAGTTTTGGAACATGGTCAATTATGCTATAGGTTTTGTTTTGCGTGATTGAATGAGAAATCTTGTGTGGGTGTATTGTGTGAGATCCCACCCTCTATGTTCATGTTGAGTCAATATGATTTGATGATCCTTGTCCAATATTTTATGTGCTTTAATGGTGGGTGACATGCCTGAGTTGGGAGAGATGCTCACTCTCTTGACGGATTGATTAGAAAGCTTTACCAATTCAATGGATGATATATTATTCAATTCATGGGTTACCCTCTAGTGTGATCTTTTGGTGGGTCTAGATATATTCAAATGATTATGAGATTTAGTATTTTAATGATTCATATTCATTCATTGAGGATGGTATGTGACATGATATTAGAATCTATGAGTGATGATTTGATTGATGCATATTTTAGAAGGTATTGATATAATTGTGGATATTATGTTATATTGTTCATATAGTAATTCTTGTTACGATCAAGGTGATTGGTGTAATTTCAAAGTGATGTATTGTATATGTTACATTAAATGATTAATTAGTTGAGTCATAATTATATGTGTCATGAAGATGATGATGATGATTCAATGTTCTAATGATACACTAAATTTTGGGTTGCAAAAGAATTATGGGTCAAGTTAAATAGGGTTGCATGAAATGTACTTCTTTGCTAACTACTCTTGGGTTAGACTAAATTAGGTGGGTGGATAGTTGGTTATTTATCATCTAGCATTCTTGGTGGATATCTAGTCATTTTTGTCTGTGGAAGATTTTGCTTATGATTGTTAATTGGATCTTGGTTTGGGTAATATTGTTTTAGTCATTCTCTTAAGGGTCATTGTTGCAAGTAATAACATTATTGTCTTTTATTTAGAAAGTATCAAGGGTTACGAGTGATGAATGTTTTATTTACTAATGATATTATTTTTTGTGATTTTCAATCACAATAATATCATCATTGCTTAAGAATATGGACAATATAAAATTAACATTTGAATGATGTCAATATTGTGTAGTTAGTGTGCCAATAGATTAGGGAATAGAAATTTTGTTCCAAGAATAACATTAGGCAATAGTAAATATATATATGCATATATACATGATACTAGTATGAATGTTGTAAAAATTAATGTTATTAAGGGTATTTCATATTCACCATGACCTTATTTCATATATATAGTTAGTTTTAGGATCAGATTTGCAATAAGAAGAAATCACAACACATGAACAATGAACACAACAGATTACCCTAGAAAACCCTCCTACTCGAGGGACAAAAACCCAGCAACAAATATATCATATATATCATATAAAAGTGCAAAATACTGCTTTACAACCAGACCCTTCTCAAGGGCGGATTGATACAATGAATTAATAGCATCTACCCTTTGATGCAAAGATAAATATGTTTCTTCTTGAAGTCGATCTGCTGCTACAAGAAGGTTTGCTGCTCCTTCTTGAAAGAATGTGGAAAAAATAAGAATGACTTGATTGATGATAAATTAAATGATCATCACCTTCTATATATACAATGTAAGGTGCCTCTTCACAAGCAAGGCGACTCTTCACAAGGGTCGGCCTTATTCAAGAACCAAGGTAAATTTTCCTCCTGGGTCATCCTTATAAATTTAAATAATATTTATATATGGAAACTTTGACTTGCCTTGGAATTATTTATTCATCATTTATTATTTTGATTTTGAGAGAATAATATCTCCCACAACTATAACATCAACACTCCCTCTTAGCTAGGGAGGTATCCTTCCAGATATCCATGTCATGGAGTCTCTCAACATGACATCTAGAATGGGTACACCCATTTGTGAAAAAAAAGAGTTCATCACGGAGCCACTCAACGTGATATCTTCATGGAGTCAGACAACATGACGTCCACCATGGCTACTCCCATGTGTGGAAAGGAACATGTGCACAAGTGCCCATCATGGAGCCACTCAACGCGATGTCATCACGGAGTCTCTCAACATGACGTCCACCATGGCTACTCCCATGTGTGGAAAAACACAAGTACAAAGGATTCATCACGGATTCTCTCAACGTGATGTCATCATAGAGTCTCTCGACATGACGTCTCATCTCAGTCTCAGAGATGAACAAGGGATCACACCTCATATTTCTCTATCTCAGAGAAATATACACTACAAGGGCTTTCATCTCATACTTCTCCATCACAGAGAAATATACACTAACAAGGGCTTTCACCTCATACTTCTTCGTCACAAAGAAATATACATTGCAAAAAATCTTCAAGATGATGTGACTCCCTCTGAAGCTCCAAGTACTTGCATCAACCTCCTGACCTCCTCATCTAAGGTTTCCTCTGTTGGTTTTTCAGACTCACTCTGAATGTTATTTCCTCTATTTCAAAGAAATTGATCGCAATGACAATCTATATGGGTTCTTCCTCTTCGAGAGATGTCTCTAGCCACCAAATCAATCCCATGGCTGCAAGATGTGTCTCCATTCTTCAACATGCATGAATTCCTCACAAGATGCATCAAGCTCTTCCTCCCTTGAATGCAATCTCTCATCATCCTTATGCTCCTTGATCCGTCCTAAAAGCATTTTAGAGAGTTTAATAATAGTTTATAGAACTAAACTATCCCAAAGAGAAATACCAATGCTAGAAACATACAGGATTCACTATCCCAATGTTATAGCATTAATTAATAACTACATAAAAATTCATGAACAAACATGAAATGCCTATCTCATTGAAAGCATAATCTCCTTAAGTGCTGCACTTAAACGCTTTTCAAGTCTACACTTATCTTTTCGGACCCCACAAACCCTCACCAGAGATGAATTGGAATGCTCGATACAGTATGAGCCAAGTCCCCGACTATGGCAAATGTGAGTTGACTTTTGTAATCATGTAATTAATATCACTTCCCTTTGTCCACGGTTCCTCTTAAGATTAGATCTTTAGATACACCCAGATTTGTTCTTCATTGTTGTATGGTAGATACAGGTGACTTTTATCCACTCCAGAGATGTCATGGCTCTATCCCTAGATTCAATTCGATCTCTAATATTATCTTCTAAATCATCCATTGAGTTTTCATAAATCAGTATCTCAACCTTTCCAGGGCTGGCAACATATTCAAGAGTAATCCATCATCATCATAATCATCACAGTCAATAGTATGACAATCTTCCAGCCTAGGATCATCATTTGGTTTGTTCTCAACCTCTACAACATCTTTTTCACTTCTATTATCTCCAACACGGACCACACAAAAACTATTTGTCTCCCATTATTTCCTTACACAGGTTTTGGTGCAATTGTAGATTGATGCACACATAGGTTGGTAGCAGGGAAGATTATCAGTAGCGTCCAAGCAGAGCCTTCGGCTCTGGCTTCTACTCATATTGGCATGTATAGGGAACCTTACCTGGAATTCAGATTGCGATTCCTTCACAAGTCTCCCGAAATCTTTGAGCGGCATCAACTGAATGACTTATTCAATAAACTCTCTTCCATAATTCTCATGGTTATTGCCCTGGTTACAGATGCAAACTTCAATCGCTTGAATTAATAATTTCACGATGACTCCACTAGAGCCTAGAATACTAATTGTAATCTTTTTGGAAATTGACTCTTAGCAGAGCCTGACTGTTTAAATTCTTCCAACACCTTATCTGAGCAAATGAAGATAATCATAGCTAGAGATAAGGGGTGAATTAAGAGATATAAACCTATTTGTCTTTCTGTGGGCTATCCCCAATTCTCACGAATAACACCTTGTCCTTTTGGTTTCGTGTCTAATTCCAGCATTGGATCGCAATACATGCCCTGTATGTGAAGTTCGACCAATATTATATACTCAATGCGAAGAGCTTAAAATCCACTGTATGCCACATATTAGTAGCAATAAGCCACCCATTGATAAAATTGAATATGCCACTAATAACCCATGAATAAGAAAGATTTATCGACTCAGGAGTTAGAATTTTATCGGCAATGTAGCACAACAAATTTAGGATGCTGTTGGAATCATGTCCCTGATAAGAGTGCTATAGGTCGCTTCCAATAAATTTCTCATATAAGGCCCTTTTCTTATGTTCAGATTCATCAAGCATCATATAAGATAAATGTGTATTATTGATCTCGATCATATCCAATAATCCCAATAGGGGATTGACCGATAGCGTAGTGTCTCATCATAAACAACTCTGACTCTAATAGACCACATCCTCACCAATCACCCATGATCTTCCTTACAATGATGCAGTGCCAATAATAGTTACGAGAAAGACCCAATAATAGTCTATGTATAAATTATTAATAGCCACAATCATTACTAGCTATGCTATGACTCTAGAATAGCTTACAGGGACAGTAGTTGTAATGATCACCTTAGTCCTATTTTGAATATGGTCTTATGACCATTAAAAATTCATTTGATGCACTTCATTCTGTAATCACTCAACACTGGCGATATTGGTGGTAGATTATGGATGCGGCCCTTCCACTGCCTGACACCTTAGAACAAATGGCATTTGATTAAAAACTCCTAGTGGTTGTCTTCCAAGACGTCTTTCCTTATGTTTATCGATTCCCATATTGAAATCAGATTGCATGCCATGACAAATAGCTCTGTACTCAGATCTAAATGACATTCACAGTTGTAGTTCAAAGTTCGGCAGTCAACCGAGCATCATATAAATAAGTCTATTTTTGTGCATGAAATCGCAAAAATAGAATTCATTTATCGTGACATGTAGAGCATCAAACATATGATCTCATAATCAACCAGTTTGAATGTTTGTTACAGAATTATGAGATACTAGACCTCCAAATAGATTGACGCCAATGCTCACAAAAACTCGAAACACTACAGACGAAGCCACACGAACCAAGGATTAGAATAACAACTTTCGTAGTGCACTTCCCAGGTTGACCCATTCAAGGGAATTATGGTCCCAATACTGGATGCCATAGTGTAACCGATAAGTTCCCAGGTGCCTTAGAGGATGGTATTGGACCAGATCGCGACCTGGAAGAAGGCCAAAGTGGAGCTTGACCAATCCTTTTTTAATCGCTTCTTCTCAATAATCGTGATCCCTTCTTCTGTGTGTGGGTAGAGAAAATTCAGGCTCCCGTATGGTGGAACGACTTTGGATGGCTCCTATGACAATTTCAATTTCTTCCGCTACCTCTGATGGTGTCATTCGCTTCTTGCTAAAGATCTTGAATGCTCACTATTGCCCGATCTGGAGGTGTTAGTTGTTGGACCATGAACTTGGGATCTAGAGACGTGGCCAACCTTTACTTTAATCGCCTCCTCTCAATGATATCGAATACCTCACAATATAACTCAAATTCATATCTACTTAATTTGATCAAGCCTTTTCTAAACCCACTCTGATACCATGTTAGTTTTAGGATCATATTGCAATAAGCAGAAATCACAACACATGAACAATGAACACGATAGATTACCCTGGGAAAACCATCCTACTCGAGGGAGAAAAACCCAACAACAAATATATCATATAAAAGTGCAGAATATTGCTTTACAACCAGACCCTTCTCAAGGGCAAATTGATACAATGAATTAATAGCATCTATCCTTTGATGCAAAGATAAATATGTTTCTTCTTGAATTCGATCTGCTACTACAAGAAGGTATGTTTCTCCTTGAAAGAATGTGGAAAAAATAAGAATGACTTGATTGATGATCAAATGAAATGATCATCACCTTCTATATATACAATGTAAGGTGCTCCTTCACAAGCAAGGCAACTCTTCATAAGGGTCGGCCTTATAAATTCAAATAATATTTATATATGGCAAGTCCGACTTGCCTTGGAATTATTTATTCATCATTTATTATTTTGATTTTGAGAGAAGGATATCTCTCACAGCTATAACATCAACATATATATATATATATATATATATATATATATATATATATATATATATATATTCAAGCATGTAAAAATGGCGGTAAGTGAAAGTACCTTTCAAAATTCAAGTGTCTTAGGTAAGGAGGCCTTTGCAAATATATTCTCTTGTGGAATTTTCACCACTTAGTGTGGTATCTCAATAAACAATAAGCTATTTAGTGTAACAAGAATTACATGTTTAAATTTTTGGTATGTGATAAGGTTACAAATTAACTTCTCTTGAGTTGGTTATTTGTATGATACAAACTTACTTACATTCAATTGATATTGTTTCATCAAACAAATTATTATTTATGAACATTGATTGTATGATGTTACTAAACCCTTTAGTTCTTGAATTGCAGTTGTGAAGTACTTCATCCTTGAGTGGAGGGAGAACATCATGGGAGTATTATGTCATGAGTTGCAATGCTAAGAATAAATGACCAGATACATTGATGTTATAGTAACTCAACCAAATTAAAAATAAATATAAAAGGTCATAACCTATTCAATCTCTATCAAGTAGTTGATTGTGAAGTTTTAGTCACTTTAATTTGTCTTTGACTCATCTTCCACAATTGGTGCCAATTTAATCATTTGTAGTATAATTGCTAAACTTATTGCTTATGATGTTAATCTTATTTTTGGAAGGCTTTAAAATTTGTTTGGAAATGTATGCATGTCTTTAGCTTTGTCCAATGACCTAAATAACTAAACAATAGTCTAACATATCTTAAGTGACACATAACACCTAGTACCACTTAATCCGCACTTTATTTGGCTAGTTCATAACAAAAGATGGGACTTAATTTTGGAATATGCACGAGAATAAGAATTTGATCTATTAACCCTAACCTTATGTCTTTAGTTGCATATTAACTACCGACTATGCCACCCTATCATAGTCATGTTGGATGTTGTGGTTGTGTTGTTGATATGTGGTTGTCATTGATGTCAACACTATTAGCATTAATGTCTTTAAGATTGTATGTGTCGAGGATATTGAGAAAATTGTAATAAAATATGTTGCAGGTTGTTTATGAAGCAGTGAAGATCAGTATGATGAAAAGTTCAATATGTTGATGGTGAGAAGTTGCGGATTAAAGGGTTTTTGACAAGCCTATCTATTTTATCCACTGAAAGTTTCAAAGGTGTGCATGAAGATTTGAGCGAGTTATGAGTTTTTGTGTTTTGACAGTTATTCTATTACTGTAGCTGGTGTTCCTGGAAGAAGACAATGTGATTCTGGAAATATGAGTTGTTGTGAATGCTCCTGTAATGTTCATGGATGTCTCTAGATTGTACTCTATCTATTTTACATGTCTGCATTGATCGTTTTTCTCACAATCCGTAATTTTCTCTTGTTTGTTCATGTTTTTCATGTTCATGGCCGACAGGGTGATTGTAGCATGTTGTGGATCTTCGAGGAATAATTTTTGAAGGTTTTTTTGTGTTTGAGGATATTGCTTTGGGTCTCTACTATGTTGTGGATGACTTTGGTTGATTCACATTAATAATATTTATTGTTTTGGGTCGACAGTTTGTACTCATTTTATTATTTTGTTAAAGTCGACATGAAGCAATGTAATTCCTTGTTGCTGATATATATGAGTGATTGTTTATCTCATTAGAGATATGAATGATGCAAAGTGTGTGAGTGTTATGTGCAAATAAGGTTCAGATCTTTTAAAAAGTAGAGAAAAGTGTGAAGAAGTGTGAAGAAGTGTAAAGAAGAGTGAAGAAGTGTTCATGGGCTTAACCAGAACTGTAATCAGGCATTAGCAGATGCTACTCTCTCGGTTCAAAATCTGAATGGTTGTAATCCAAATGTTTCTGTAAGATAGTGAGTCTTCCTTTGTATCTGAGTAGTGAAGTCTAGGTAGTGTTACTGAATGCATGTACATTCCCCATTTATTCTTCTTATACTTTTAACAAGGTATAAACTTGTGGATTAACCTCCATCATGGTTTTTCCCCTAACAGGGTTTCAATGTAAAATATCTTGGTGTTATGTGTGTTTCTGATGTGTTGTTGATTTATGATTTCATGGTTATTAATCAGATATGAGAATAGGGGTTAGTAAGTTTAATAATTTTGAAATTTTGTGACAACTGATTCACCCTCCCTCTTAGTTGTCTGCCCTTGTGTTGCCAACAATTAGTATCAGAGCAGGTTCCTTGAAGAATTTTAATAGCTTGAGGTCATCTGGGATGGCGATATATAAGAAGGATAGTCTGAGATTTGATGGAACAAATTATTCTCTGTGGAAGACTTGAATGGAGTGTCATCTCATATGCATTGGTGAATCCTATTGGAACATTACAAGTAATAGGTATGTTATGCCTCAAAATGGTCCTACTACTACTGTTGAGATTAGGGATGTTGAATATAATATTAGGGCTAAGGAAGCATTGTTGAGTGCTTTGACTGATTTTGAGATGACGAATGTTATGGATCTGAAGATTGCTTATGAGATCTAGAGAAAGTTGGAAACCTTGTATGAAGGTTATGCTAATGTGAAGATTGCTAAGCTACAAAGTCTGAAAAGGAAATATGAAATGTTGAAAATGGGTGATGATGAGAATATTACTACTTTCATGCAAATAATGAATGAACTTGTGTGTTGTATCAGATGTGTTGGTGGACAGTTGGAAGAATCAGAGATTGTTGCTAAAGTGCTTAGATCCTTTCCTGCTGCATACAAAGTCAAAGCTATAGCTATTGATGAGCTCCGAACTATGACAAATGTAACCAGAGATATGTTGATTGGTAAACTTACTACTTTTGAGTTGAGTGAATTCAGTGATGCCCTTCCTAAGATAGAATCTATATTTAGTGCTACTACTTCTTGGAGAGACAATTAGAGATATGATCCGGGTGAAAGTTCTTCTAGAAATGTATTCAATTATGAGGAAGAAATGAGATAGATTGAAGAAGAAGAAAGAGAATTGAATGAGCTTGAAGCACTTATTGTCAAAAGGGAAGCCAGAGGAGAAGGTAAGTATAAAGGGAAGTTTCCTATTAAATATTTTTCTTGCAATAATATAGGTCATTTTGCATCAAGGTGTCTAAAAAGAGTTCCTAATCCAAAACATAACAAGCCTAGATTTCAAAGGAAGTGTTATTTTTCTGCTAATGAAGGTGTGACAGATGATGAATCTGATAAAGGGAATGTAAGTGAAGATGAGTTTGTGTTCATTGCTATCAAGGAAAATAATCTTGTGTTTATTGAATCTGCTAGTTGTACAAATGTGGAGAAAGCCCTAACTGCTTGAGTTGAAGAGAAGGATGAATGGGTAATTGACAGTGGATGCTCTCATCACATGATAGGTGATAAAATAAAATTTGTAATCCTGGAGAATTATGATGGTGGTGTTGAAATATTTGGTGATAACAATGGTGGTATAATCTGTGGCAGAGGATGTATTTCTTTTGATGGTAAGCATAATACTAATGATGTTCTTTATGTTGAAGGTTTGAAGCATAATATTTTGAGTGTTGGACAAATGGTTGACAAGGGATATGATCTTCAATTCAAGGATGGAAAGTGTAGAATATTGGGAAGTTCTAGAAATGTGATTGCTTCAGGTACAAAAAAAAAAGGTAACATCTTTCACCTGAATGTTGCTAGTAAAATTTGTCTGATTGCTCAAGTTGACGAAAGTTGGTTGTGGCATAGGAGAATGTGTCATATAAACTTTGACAATATTATCAAGATAAGTTCTACTCAGTCAGTGAGAGATCTTCCTAAGTTGGTAAAGCCTACTAATGCCATATGCAAGGAATGTCAGTTAGGAAAGAAAACTAGAATTTCATTTCAGAGAAAACAACATTGTTCAAATGAATTGTTGGAGCTTTTGCATACTGACTTGTGTGGTCCTACTAGAATCAGAAGTTTACAAGGTTATAGGTATTTCATGTTTCTTATTGATGATTACTCTAGGATGATGTGGGTTACTTTCTTAAGGAATAAATTTGAAGCTCTAGAGAAGTTCAAGATCTTTAAGGCTATGGTTGAGACAGAGATGAGTCTGAAGATTAAGTGTCTAGGATCAGATAGAGGTGGTGAATTCACTTCCGGTGAGTTTAATTCTTTTTGTGAAGTGCATGGGATAAAGAGACAATTATCTGCACCATGGACCCCTCAACAAAATGGAGTTGTGGAAAGGAAGAACATGACAGTTCTAGATGTTTCTAGGACTATGATACTGGAAGGAAATATTCCTCACATCTATTGGAGAGAAGTTGTGAGTACTGTTGCTTATATCCTCAATTGGGTACAAGTCAAAGGTGATACTGGTAAGACTCCTTTTGAGCTATGGTTTGGTCATAAGCCTATTGTTAGATACTTCAAAATCTTTGGGAGTAAATGTTATATCAGAAGAGATGAAGATATAGGAAATTTTGATGCTAGAATTGATGAAGGAATCTTTCTTGGTTATTCTACTAAGAGTAAGGCCTACCAGTGCTACAACAAGATATTGAAGAAAATGGTTGAAATTGCAAATGTTAAGGTTGATGAAGACATTGCTAGACCATCCAGTACCTATGGATATGATTCTGATGATCAGAATGATAGTACAAATGAAGACTAGACTTCAAATCAAGTTCAGATCGTTTTGGTGAATAAGAAGATCAAGAAGGAGAAACTAGTGAAAGTATAGAAGAGAGATCACAAGAGCCTAAAGTTCAAGAACATTCTAAGACTCCAAGGTATGTGAGATTAAATCATTCAGAAAATTAGATTATAGGTGATAAGAACAAAGGTGTCCAAACTAGGAGAAGAATTGTAGAAGAATAGTGTTTGATTTCAAAGACTAAGCCAAGTAATGTCAATGAAACATGCAAATATGAACATTGGATTGAAGCAATGAAAGAAGAACTACAAAAGATTGAGAAGAATAATACATGGACTCGTGTTCCTAGACCTAAGGACAAAAATGTAATTGGAACTAAATGGGACTTTAGAAACAAGTTGAATGAGCAAGGTGAAGTTATCATAAAAAAAGCAAGGCTAATGTGTAAAGGATACTCTTAGATGGAAGGAATTGACTTTGAAGAAACTTTTGCTCATGTTGCTAGAATTGAAGCTATTAGACTGTTTCTTGCTTATGTCGCTTACAAAAACTACAAAGTCTATCAGATGGATGTCAAGTTAGATTTCTAAATGGTGAATTGGAAGAAGAGGTGTATGTTGAACAAACTAATGGATTTCAATTAACTGATCAGGGAGATATGGTTTTTCAGTTGAAGAAAGTATCGTATGGACTCAAGCAAGCCCCTAAAGCTTGGTATGCCAGATTGGACAAGTATTTGTTGAAGCTTGGATTTAACAAAGGTGTTGTTGATAGTAATCTGTATTTCAAGATTATTGATGATAAAGATTTATTTGTGGAAGTCTTTGTTGATGATTTTATTTTTGGAGGAGACGATGGTTTGTGCATGAAGTTTTCTAATGAGATGCATAATGAGTTTGTGATTTCAATGATTGGGGAGATGAAATTCTTTTTGGGATTACAACTTATTTAGTTAGATAAAGGGATCTTTATATCTCAGTCCAAGTATGTGAAAGAATTGTTAAAGAAGTTTGGTATGGAAGATTCAAAGCCAGTCGGTACACCCATGGTGACCGGATGTAAGTTGATAATAGATTATGATTCTTCGAAGGAAAATCAGACTAGATACAGATCAATGATTGGTGGATTTCTTTATTTGACTCAAACTAGACCTGATATCATGAATGGCGTGTGCATTTTTGTAATATTTCAAGCTGATCCTAAGGAATCTCATTTGATTTTTGTGAAGAGAATTTTCAAATACTTAAAGGGAACAATTGATTTTTGCCTGTGGTATCCTAAAGATGATGATCTTACTTTGAGTGCCTTTATTGATGTTGATTGGGTAGGAGATGTGAATGATAGGAAAAGTACTAGTAGTTGTGCATTTTTCTTGGGAAAGAAGCTGATTTCATGGTTAAGTCATGAGAAAAGAGTCAGAACCTAAGTGGGAGTAAGTATTGGAGTTAGTTGCGGTGATGGTGTTTTTCACATCATGGCTTGCCATCAATGCCAAAGGGGGAGATTTTTGGATGTTGTGTTTGTGTTTTTGATATGTGGTTTTCATTGGTGTCAACACTATTAGCATTAATGTCTTTAAGACTGTATATGTCAAGGATATTGAGAAAATTATAATAAAATATTTTTCAAGTTGTCTGTGAAGTAGTGAAGATTAGTATGATGAAAAGTTCGGTATGTTGATCATGAGAAGTTGCGGATTAAAGGGTTTGTCGAAAAGCCTATCTAGTTTATCCACCAAAATTTTTAGAGGTGTGCATGAAGATTTGAGCAAGTTATGAGTTTATGTGTTTTGATAGTTATTTTGTTACTATAGTTGGTGTTCTTGGAAGAAGACAATGTGATTTTGGAAATTTGAGTTGTTGTGAATGCTCCTGTGGTGTCCATGGATGTTTCTAGATCGTACTCTATTTGTGTTACATGTCTGCATTGATCGTTGTGCTCATGATCCATGATTTTCTCTTGTGTGTTCATATTTTTCATGTTCATGGACGACAGGGTGATTGTAGCATGTTGTGGATCTTCGAGGAATAATCTTTGAAGGTGTTTTGTGTTCAAGGATATTGTTTTGGGTCTCTACTATTTTGTGGATGAATTTGGTTGATTCACATTAATAATCTTTATTATTTTGGGCCGACAGTTTGTACTCATTTTATTACTTTGTTAAAGCCGACATGAAGCGATGTAATTGCTTGTTGCAGATATATATGAGTGATTTTTAATCTCATTAGAGACATGAATGATGTGAAGTGTGTGAGTGCTATGTGCGAATAAGGTTCAGATCTTTCGAAGGTAGAGCAAAGTGTGAAGAAGAGTGCAGAAGAGTGAAGAAGTGTTCATGGGCTTAACCAAAACTGTAATTTAGCAGATGCTACTCTCTCAGTTCAAAATCTGAATGGTTGTAATCCGAATGTTTATGTAAGACAGTGAGTCTTCCTTTGTATTTGAGCACTGAGCTCTAGGAAGTGTGCCTGAATGCATGTGCATTCCCCATTTATTCTTCTTATAATTTTAATAGGGTATAAACTTGTGGATTAACCTCTGCCATGGTTTTTCCCTAATAGGGTTTCCACGTAAAAAATATTGGTGTTATGTGTGTTTTTGATGTGTTGTTGATTTATGCTTTCATGGTTATTAATTAGATATGAGAATAGGGGTTAGTAAGTTTAATAAGTTTGAAATTTGGTGACAACTGATTCACCTCCCCACCCCCTCTCTCAGTTGTCTACCCTTGTGTTGCCAACAAGTCCCATATGGACTCCAAGTATATACTCTTTAATAGTGCTTAGAATTCTATGCTAGTTAGACTTCCATACAAGGAGATTCCTTAAATACAGTTTTGTAATAGGCTTATGTATGGCAAGTGATTTTATTTATTTTTTGAGGAGGATAGGCACGATATATTTTCCAATAGTATGGTTGCACATGTGAAATTTTTCTCTGAAATCTTAAAATACTTCCAAGAGGAATTCAAGTTCTAGGGGGGAGAATGTGAGACCCCACCCTCTATGTTCATGTTGATTCGATACAATTTGATGATCCTTGTCCAATATTTTAGTGCTTTCATGTTGGGCTACATACCCGAGTTGGGAGAGATTCTCGCTCTCTTGATGGATTAATTGGAAATCCTTACCTAGGTATTCAATGGATGATATATTATTCAATTCATGGGTTATCCTCTAGTGTGATACTTTGGTGGGTCTCGATATATTTAGATGATTACGAGATTTAGTATTTTAATGATGCATATTCATTCATTGAGGATGGTATGTGACATGATATTAGAATCTACGGGTGTTGATTTGACTAATGCATATTTTAGAACTTGGTATTGATATAATTATGGATATTATGTTATATTGTTCATGTAGTAATTCTTGTTATGATTAGGGTGATTGTTGTAATTGCAAAGTGATGTATTGTATATGTTACATTATGATTAATCAGTTGAGTCATAATTATATGTGTTATTGTGATGATGATGATCTATTGTATTCCAAACATGATGTTAATGTATGTCATGGTTTAGTAGGTTATGATAATTTTGATGTGATTTTTGATTAATGCACTTTATCATGATGAGATATATATAATGTTTTATGTAGGTTATTCGATTATGTTGATATATATTAAGTAGTGCATTCTTTGGATTATGTGTGTGTGTATATATATGTATGTATGTATTCCTATTATATTAAAACAATTTGTTGAGTGTGCAGGAGTTCTAACATCGATGGATTAAGGGGACCCACTTAGCCACCCTTCATCTTGTGTCTATTATTTTCTTCTTTTTCCTTGCTTCATAGGCCTTGAGGTTAAGTTAGAAGGATTTTATGTTGGTAATATGTGGTGTTGGATTTTAGTCATGTTTTGTGTAATTTTTTTAGTCTTGTAATTTAAAATGGGATTTCTTTTGAAGTGTTCAAAAAGAACTAAGGTATATTTTATGTTGGGAAATATCCTATGCCTAAGGTATAGAGGTTATAAGTTTATTTTTGTCATTTTTGTTCTTTTTAAAAGTGTTTAGGACCCTATTTACGACCCCTTTGTAAAAGTGGCGAAAATGGGGAAGTGATTGAGTTATTTTGGAGGAACTAACTTCTTTCTTCCCTTTATAACACCCTCCTTATGGAGAGGAAGGGGGTTACCATGTCATTTTGATCTCTTGCATTTTGAGTTCTTTCTTTGAGGAGATTTTTGGGGAGGAGGAGATCTTGGGAGAAGGAGATTGTGGGAGGAGACTCTCTTTCATTTGTGTCTACCATTAGTGGGATCATAGTGTTGGAGGTAACTCTTCCCTCTTGTGTTGTAGTTCTTGTATTCATAGTGTTATGGTGTGCATCTTTGAAAATAAATGTTTTGTATTGAGGGTTTTGTTTTGGGAGTTACTTGTGGGATTCTTCTTATGGAAAGTCTTGAAATTGTGATGCATTTTGTTTGGTGTATATTTTCTTAGGGAAGGTGACCCCCTCTCTTATAGAGGATTTTGGTCCTCCATGTGTGGGGTTGAGTGGGATATTTCTCCCTCACATTGGGGCTTTCAGTTGGGATAAGAGTATCCCATTAGGTGATGGCCATCACCAGGGTATGAGTACCCTTTCTATTCATGGGATGTGAGCATCCCCTATATACTTTGCATACTTTTGAATGGAGGAATAAGGAGTGTTGGTATGGTGATATGGTGTGGTTTGTGTGTTTGTATTATGGCATAGGTGTGGAGTTTTATGTGGAGATTATGATGTGGAAGTTTTATTTTGACATTACATTTATATACCCCATTTTGGTTGAGCCCCTACTCCCCCTTAAGTGGTTTTCCCTTGGGTAAACCAATGTGGTAGTCTTGTATTTGTATTCTTTGATGTATGTGCACTATGTATTATATGTGGTCTTTGTGTTATATTGTAAGTTGTGTTGTGGCTAAGTGGTTACCCTTACTCGAGGGTGGGTTATTTATCAACCCTATGGATGGGAGGAGATCCCATCGGTTCAATGTTGTTTTTCCTCTAAGTTCTTTTTAGGTCTCTTTTAGGGAGTCTTGAATGTGTTGTGGAAAAGGTGCAAGTCATTGGGAAGGAAAAGAAAACAATAAGAAAAAGTCGACTTTTAGTTAATGCAAGGAAGTTGATTTTTGAGTTAGTGTTAAGGAAAAATCCAGATAAAAAATTGATAGATTATTAAATTAAAAATGTAATCAAATTTATATTTTTGGGAAAGAACTAATGTAGAAAGGTTTTCCACTAATTAAATAAACAATTAAATGTATGAGATAAATAAATAAAAACATGTCATTTATAAAAGTTTGAGAAAAATATGGTTAGTTGATTTTTCTTTTTTCTTTTTCTTTTTCTTTTGTTTGTTTTTTGTCAACAAGTAGTAAATTTAGTAATTATCTATTCAGAAGTATATTTGGGCTTAAGAAAGAAATTAAAGTTATTAATTGGAAAGAATTAATTTAGATAGTAGTTATAGATTTATTAAGAGAAAAAAATCAAATAGATGAGGTAAAAGAAATAAATAAAGGTATATAAAAGAAAAATTAACCAAAGTTCTTAAATTAAAAACTTCACGAGTTAAAAGAAGAATCTTCTAGAAAAAATCATTGAATTAGAGTTTGCATAGTTAATAATTATATTGCTAATTAACTTATTTGATTAAAAAATCAAGGTAATTTATTACAATACAATATATGTGATTAAAATTTGACATTTATAATACATACCAAAAAAAATGTCATTTATAATGATTAAGTTAGAATGGGTATATTGTTAAATACAAACTACTCTCCATTCTTATGGAAAATTTAATTAAACCCTTATCAAGTGATATTAAGATTTTTGATAGTGATAATGCTTATTTAACCAAAGATTTAACCTTATCTATTTGGACCAAGTAACTAGATGAATTCCATAGAGGAAACACTAGTTGACTGCTTGTGTAAACACTAGCATAACCAAGTGGAACTCTTGTATTAATTTTAAATACTGAGTCAAAGAATATAATTGATTATGAATTAAGTGTAGCAAGATGTTATGTCTGGACCACTATTTAAAACAATAAGTAAATGTTGAATTAACTTAGAACTTGAAGTTATGTAAATCTGTCTTAAAGTTTTGATAGTATCGAAGTAACTTTTCTATTATGAATATTGATAGTAAAGTAAGGAAATGTTTTGTCATTTACTTTTGACTTTATTCCAATTATAACCATTTTGTGAGGCAATTTTATGTATTTTCAAAATCATAATAGTCTTGGCATTAACATGCAATAGTTGTTCTTTTATAGCTATGCAAAGGAAAATACAGTAGAGCTTGGTATTCGTTAGTGGTCCATTATAAAATTAACTTAGAAGTGTAACTATTTTCTCTACTCTAGGATATCTAGGAAGTTTTATAACATCTCAAGTTTGAACACCCTTAGAGAAACACACAAACTATAATGACTAAACAATGTGATGATGTCATAAATGTGATGTCATTGTTTGTTGATTTACTCTAGAACTTGAATGTCATTAGCAAGAGAAAAAAATTAATATTTGTGTTTGGTTTTGGTTGAGGAAATTATAAGGCATGGCATATTGCAGAAGATTTATTTAAAAGGATAATGTTAATGAAAATTTAATTATTAATTATTATTGAACAATATATTAATTTTTCTAATACATTGAATTTATATATTTTTTTCTTAAAAAAATCATTAAATTTACTATATTCTTATCTAATTCTATATAAATTTTAGCTCCTCACATCACTACAAGATTGTCTCGACAGTGTAGACTAAAGCTCATGAGGTCGGATGAAGTTGTGGAAAAAATGAGGATATACCATATAGGTGTAATATATTATTATTAAAGTGTATAATAACTTGATAATTTAATACTATGAATTATTGTTATTATGTTTTATATTTATATGTCCCCAATCTTTGCATTATAGTATTTTTTTGTTAGCTAATAAGATTTTATTTGCCTTTGGCTTCCTTGTGATAAGCATTAGGTAAAGAAATGGGTAATGTACTTATAGTTTTATTTCTTACAGTGTTTGCTAAAATATCCAATTGTCTGCACAACACGATTTTAGAACATGGTTAGTTGAGCTATAATTTTTACTTTACTCGATTGGATGAAAAGGGTAAGTAATTGTATCATGGAGGTTAAAAAACTAGAGAAGGGTTGCAATACTTAAATGCAATGGCATAATATGGAGCACAAACTGTACGATTATGAATATTGTTATATAATTATTATAATTATATATAACAAAATATTAATATATTAGTATAGTGATAAGTGTTATATTTATTATTATTTTGTAATTATTAAACAATATTATTAATAATTATTAATTTATATTTTGAAACTATAATTAGTATTATATAATATATAGATGATAGTTTTTCATATTATTTACATAATAATATATTATCATTTGTATTAATATAATTTATTTTATTTAGTTTAATATTTTAACGATGCTTTTATAATATGTTTTGAATGCATTTACCAAAATGTCCACTTGTCTTGTTGGCATGACTTTCAAACGTGGTAAAGTGTGTTGCACCTTTTACTTTTTGCTATTGGATGAGAAACTCGACGTGACTATATATAGTGGAAGCATTTCAAAAACTATGAATTAATAATTAATTAACATTGAATAATATATTGTTTGTTCTAATATATTGAATTTTTACCATTATTCTAAAACATATTATTTTTTTACTATGTACCAATCTAAGTTTATATAAACTTCATTTTCTCGCAAGACTGGAAGATCATCTCAACAATGTAGACTAAAGCTTGTGAGGTCAGATGAAAATGAGGATACACATAATAGATGTAATATATTATTATAAACATGTATCTAATAGTATAGTAATTTAATATTATAAAAGTATTTAATCTAATATATTTGTGTTATATCTATAATACTATTGATGTAGGAGCATCCAAGGTGAAGAGAAATATTGCATCGATCTATAATATTTCTTTTCTAATAAGGGTTGAATCAGCTTCAACTAGTTAAGTATGGTGAGATCTGCAAGAGATCGAGCCTTTGGAGTACGCAACAAGAAGGATGAATGAATGACATCATCTAGTGTTGATCAATAGTTTCATCAACGTGACATGGTGACCTTGAAGGGACCACTCAATCAAGGTTGCAAGCATTAGTGAGGAGACAAATGAGTTTCAACGGGAGATCATGAGGAGTTTGTTTGATAGCTGATGGAAGGATAGACAAAGCGATGAAATCGCAACCCTGTGACATTTGATGAGGGAGCTTAGCGATATGGCGGTGTAGAGCTCGCAAGCTTGTGGTAGACCAAGAAGGAGGCCCATAGCATGGTAGTAACCGTAGACATCACAAGGGTTATTTGGATGGTCTGCAGTGGAGTAGTATCCTATGGTATGACGATAAAAGAAGAACGGTTATGGCATGTGTAGAAAAAATGGCGATCGGTGAACGAGTAAGGTAGCGACATGTGGTGAGATCTTATTCATTGATTTCACATCTCCATTCTGAATTGACACGTTCTTGGTCAATGATTAATGTTAGCCTAACGATAGAGGATAGATTCAAAGATGATTACTTGTCATGAACAAATAAGAATTATAGTTGTTGATAACGAGATAACTACCTAGGAGATCTAGATGTTCACTGGACAATGTGGTAGTATTAAGGAAACATGGGAGGAAAAGAATGTTGAGAGCCTAAGCCAACATGATATAGGAATACACTATATATGGAGACAGAGAAGAGGTGGAAAAGTAGCACAAGGGTGATGAGATCATGGAGTAGAGAAGAAAAGTTGATTTCTTGTTAATGAAGAAAGAGTAGAGGGTGAATGCTCTCATCTGCAATTTGGAAAATGACTGTAATAGGATAGCCCATTTGATGGCATGTAATCTTGTAATGTCATTTTAGTAATAAAAGAAATTGTGTTCTTGAATTTTTGTTGTGCAAACTTGTGTGTTGTAGTGATTTCTAGTTTGTAAGGGGAGTACCCTTCATCAAGTGGTATCAAAGCCAGAAGATCTTGAGAGTGCAGAGTATGCACCAAGACCTGTAGATGATGAGCTAAGAGAGTTGTGGGAAAGTATGTTTTTTGCAGGCATGAAAGAGGGTTTGTAACTACTATCCTCCAACAGAGATAAAGCTGGGTAGAGGGTGTAGAGTTGCTCCACTAAGACAAGGTGGGTAGAGGATAGTCGTGTGAGTGAGATATTGTTGCAAGGAGTACTTGTGACTGTAGAGGGACTTGTGAGTCTCTAAAAGTAACCTCAAGGTTGAGGATTTGTGTTGTTATGACTTTGAGAGGCCTGGAAAAATGGAAAGGAGAAAGGGCATTGTCATTAGATTGATTCTAAGGATTCCTAGACTAGTGGAAATTAGAAAGATATTTTGAGAAAGAGAATTGATAGAGTTGAAGTAGAAATTAAATGAATTAGAGTACAAGATAAGAGGGTGGAAACAAAAGAAGACAAGTGTTGAAGATAAATTTTATCTTTCTAATGATGTTTTGACTATAGGAAAGGAAGAGGATGCAGTAGAGTGTCATACATGTGAAACCAAGGAAGAGTATGAGCACGGACAGATTAAGGAACCTAAGCCTAAAGTTGAGGGATGTCTATTAGTATACATGAAGGATGAAGATCCAAAGGTTATAGAAACCAAAAAAGAGTGGAGAACAAAAGAGCACCTTGAAGAAGAAGACACCAAAGTTGAAGCAGTTGAAGAAAAGGTAAAACTTGCATCTTGTGAATTCAGAGAAGATTCTAGTTTGCATGTGAATGATATGATTGGGATAGTTAGGAAAGAGAAGGTTAAAGTTTTTTCAGATTTTGGTGAAGTTAGAACCAAATCTAGTTTGTGTTAGAATGGCATAAAGAGTGGAAATGAAGGAAGCATTGCAACAGTGAAGGTTGCATCAAAAGGTGATGAGGTTCACCTAGATTGTGGTGTATGTTCCAATAAGGATCAGTGTGTAGCAATGGGAAAAGTCTTTGCAACAATAGATCAACTTGAGGGTGATGATGAACAAGTGGTTGTAGTGTTACCAGAGAAGGAGGTAATGAATAATGTTTTAAATTTTTGTGATGAAGATATGATTAGGTTTTGAATAAATTAAAGGATTACAGTAGTGGAAAAGGAGTATGATATAGTTGCATGTCTTACCAAAGGCATGGAAGAGGAGAATGAAATTAACAGGTGTTGAGAAGGTAACATGTTTTCTTAATGAATTTAAGAAATATGGTTTTCATGTTGAGATGGATGAGTTGGCAAATGCATATGAGATCGTTCAGTTAGATCCTATTAGGGATTATTGGTATGCAAAGAAGAATTTGTATGAGTTAAGTGTAGGTGCAAGCTGGTGGAGGTGGACGGAATATGGTGGGTTGAATCCCACAAGATTAGATGTGAATTAGAGATGCATTTGGTGGAGGTGGTTGGGTTATGGTGGAGTTGATTCCATGTCAAGGAAGAGGAGTAAAGAATAAAATTTTTAGAGGAAATTGCTTGTTCTAGCTAAGTGTTGGAAGAGGAGAAAGAAGAAGAAATGACAGGTACTGATTTCAATAATGGGGTTGGTTGAGGATTGCTTGCAATCCAAAAGGGTGGTACTACCACTCAACACAATTTTTTGAATCCATATTCACAAAATTCTTCCTACCTCGGGTGTTTGATGTAGGAGCATCTAGGGAAAAGAGCAATCTTGTATCGATCTATGATATTTCTTTTCCAATAAGGGTTGAATTGGTGTCAACTAGCTGAGTATAACAAGATCTGTAAGAGATCGAGCATTAGGAGTACGTTGCAAGAAGGATGAATGAATGACATCATCCAATGTTGCTCAAAAAATTTATCGGCATAACATGGCAACCTCAGAGGGACCACTGAGTCAAGGCTACAAGCATTATTAGGGAGACAAACAAGTTTTGATGAGAGATCATGATGTTCGTTCGACAGTCGATGGAAGGACAGACAAAGCAATGAAACCACAACCCTGTGACGTTCAATGAGGGAGCCTGTCGGTATGGAGGTGTAGAGCCCGCAAGTCCATGACAAACCAAGAAGGAGGCCCTGGACATGGTGGTGAAATAACATAAAAATGGGGGTTATGCTTTTGTATGGTTTAGGACATAAATCAAACCCACTTTCTAGTTATTTCATTAAAGGGTAACCCTAAAGATCTCAACCTAAGATATTTAAAAGAGAAAGAGATCTTATAGTGGGGTTGTCCTAGGGTTTGATTATAAGATAATAAGGGGTTCACCACCAACTAAGGACTTGGAAAGATAAATGTGATGCAATCTCTCACTAAATGACCTAAAAATGCATGTAAAACATAATAGAAAGCTACAAGATGAAATGTGTGCACCTGGAAATTTGATGAAGACTGGATGGAGCTCTGAAATGTTGAAAATAGTGAATTTAATGCTAACTTGGAGTCATATGCTAGGCTGGGTGAATCAGTCCCAAATCTGGGTTTTTGTGCAAAAATTAGAATCTGGCAAATGGGTGTCTTAAAGTGCATAAATATGAAAAGTGACCTAAATTGGGACTCATACGCCAAGACTAGTGTATCAATCCATTTAGAGTTTTTTGAAGCCTCAAAATCTAAATCTTGTCTTCAAGGTTTTCTTTGTGCTTCCTAATTGATTTTTGGATCTTAAACGTTGATTTGCAACCTGTAGAAGTCCTCCAAGTATCTTTAATGCAAGGTGACAACTTTTACAACTTTGAACACATTGACAAATTTCTCCAAAATTTCTCTTCAATGTGTACTCAACCTAAACCTACAAATCACACACTAAAGAGAGGGGAAAATGTTGTTTTGTTAGTGTATAAGGGTTTTCCTTGGTCAAACCCCGTTTTGGTAATCAAATCTTGAAATAAAATCAAATAAGAATGGATAATGATGAATGATGAATGAACAAAAGAGGATGTTGCAACTCACCAAACTCTAAAAATAAAGTGTTGTAAACATGTATGAAGTGGCTTCAATGGATATAGAACTTAAATCTTGCTTGAATAGGATATATCTTGAATGAAATACTTGCTTGAATCATAAAAACCTACATCACAATTGTTAGCTCCAAAACAAACTTGATGCATGAAGACTTTGAAACGAAGCTTGATGCTTGAAGAATGCTTTAAAACACTTGATGATCTTCCCTTGAATGCTCTTCTAAACACTTTAATGCTCTTGTGAACTCAATTATGCTAGTATGAATGCTCTCACAAAAGTCTTAGGTGAAAATGAGTGAAAGAACCTTGTATTTATACTTAATTATGCAAGAATTCTTGAAATTACAACACTAAAGCTGACAATTTTGGACTCAATGAAACACTAAGAGGGGGAGTGAATCAGTCTTCAAAAATTCTTAACCTTTATTAATCTGAAGCTTAAACCATTCTATCATCACATTGAAAGAAGGATGCAAGCATTCAAAGGAAACATTCATAACTCCATAACACATAGATTTTTATGTGGAAACCCTGTTACGGGAAAAACCATGGTGGAGGTTAATCCACAATTTGAGTACTCAAATATAATTGTTTACAAAAGGGAATGCACTTGCATTCAGGTACACTGCCTAGAGCTCACTGCTCAAGAGAGAGGCTCACTGCCTAGCAAAATTCAGATTAAGACCATTTGAAGGGTGAATTGAGATAGTAGCATCTATTTATACCAAGTTACAGTTTTGGTGAAGCTCATAGATTCAATTCTGGATCTACTTTTTTTCTTGCCACTTCACTCTACTCTTTTCTACCCTTCGCATCAATTCACACTAATAATCTACTTAATTTCATACCACACACTACTATAGTTCGCATTCACTATTCTCCACTATATGTTTGTACCACTCACACACACAATGATAGGACCGATCTCATATATATATCAGCTAACAAGGATTTATTCATCCATTAGTCAACTTCACAAAGTATTAAGTTCTTTACAGTTATCGGCCAGATCCATTACTAAATATTTATGTGCATCCTCCAAAGTCAGTTAAGACAAAGAGAGGACCCAAACAAAACTTAATCGAGCATGAAGACTTTTAATTAAGTACATCTTATACATCCATGATTACTATATTCATCGGGTCGGCCTTCTAGCACAGATAATAAACAAATTAGTGTACCAGATCTTTTAGATCACGTACCAGTGAGTGCGCATTATAACAATCCTTCACCAAGGTATTACAAACATCAATAGACCTTCCTCAGAGATCCTCAACTCAAATTATCTATCCGGTAGGGTGTTCAGATCAATTTTTTACGCCTATAACTGGATGCCCTATTCTTAACTCTGTTAGGTTGCCATCAATGACACCACTTACAAACCATATGCCAATGATCTCCCTAGCCATATACCAATAGATATCAGATCTAGGAGGATAAAATAGCACCAAGCATTTAAATTAATTTTAATTTTGTGCCACATGGGACTCATAGGCCCAAGGTGGCATATGAGTCCCATTCGGCCTAATTTATGTGACCAAATTCAAAAATGCTTAGAAAGGTGTAAAATTAGGATCGAGGCCTAAACCCTAGGTGGGACTCATATGCCCAAGGTGGTGTATGAGTCTTAGATCACTAAATTTGGGCCACATAACCTAAAAATACCTAGATTATGATTGGATATTGATTTGTGTCAGGATTATCCTCAAAAAGATGCATTAAATGAGGCTTGTAGATGCAAAATAAGGCCAATTAAAGCATAAGAAAGCCCAATTATTTAATAAAACCCTAGAAAAGTGTGAAAGTGTGTTATAAAACTTTACAACACTTAAAATAAGGTACCTTTAAGCTCATTTAGTTCACAAGGGCCCAAGACCTAATGTGAATATGTTAGACATATTACAACACTAAATCAAGGCCATGTTAGGGAGTCCTTTTTATGTCATTACATCTAGCCCCCACTATAGTGAGAGGAAGAACTTGCTTCCAACTCACACTAAAGTAGACCAACATGCATCAAGAGGGGTCTGAATGTACCAGTTCTAGTAAGATAGAACAGTCATGTTCAAGAGGGTTGCACAAGCCCCCAAGATCAAGGTCTTATGAAAAACCAACATAGGTACAAAAGAACAAACATGAAACTTATATAAGAGCAAAAAAAATCACAAGCATACACTGCCAAAGACATCAAGAAATAAGGGAATCAAGCTTTGATGACATGTCACATGGGTCTAGGTTGTTTTTCTAAAAAATGCACGCTCACTCTAAGGCAACGAAACTCTTGGCTATTTGTTGGGTGAGTAATCTAAAAGAGGTGAGACACATACACACTTGGTCGATATGAAATCATACACACACGAGTGGCTATGGGGAAATTCATGCCTCAGTTGGTCTTCCCACTCAAACCATAGAAAAATTTACAACTCTTGATAATTTTGATAAGGTGTCATGCAAAAATGAACTTCGAGCTTCATGAGGCAACCAAAGTTCCATATGCTTGGAACTCATGAACAAACATAATGGCTCCATAGGTATGCAAAGTGCACTATGCAAGGTGGCTAGATATAACTGAATTTGTAAAATGCAACAATAAGGAACATTCAAAGGAGTCTTGCTTAATTCATATGTAGTCTTAACTTAGGGAACATTGTGCCTAATGTCGCCAAGAGAGGACCAATCAAAGAATAAAAGATTCACAACTTTGGAGATGCAGTGTGTCGCATCAAGCCGCTAAGAGGAATACAATATTGTAAGACAGATCACACTCTTGAAATACATCACACCCAATGTCAACTACAAAGTCAAAGACACATCACACGAAGTAGGAAAACGACACCATAAAATATGAAAAGGAAAATGAAAAATAATAATGCCAAATGTATGCCCCCACTTTAAATAAATTAATAAACACCATGTTGTGAGAAATTATTTTAAAGTGGCAAATGATAAATGCTAACAATAAAAGGTACATGAGAGCTTACTTGGAAAGCCCTATGCCAATTCATATGTTTCCAAATGAGGCTACTATTACCAATTTTCACTACAGCTCAATTGGTAGAGCTGATTAGTTCATTTTAAAGTGAAGTTCAGATTATTGTTTCCTCCTCTCATGTTGAAGCAAAGAGTTTTGTAAGAAGAAATTTATACTCGGACTTTGGGCACTCCTTCAGTTTAATAAAGCAGCATTCCTATTTCTCAATTTTTGTCTCCTTTGCAATTTTAGTGTGATGTTTACATTGTGATTCTATTTGTAGAATCCTTTTTATGTACTATTGTTGCAGATCTTGATGTAGAAAGTTCATATGATACAGGTTGCATGTTGTGTTTAAATCTGAATCTTCATGCAAATCAATCATGTATTGAGTGTTCATAAGGGATTGTGAAGTACTATTTTTTTTTAGAGTTGTTTGTGGGTAGAAAACCAAAGTCATCATTAAATCGTCATTAAGTTCTTAAGTCATAAGTTTTTGTTACAGTTATCCTTCTAACTCTTTACCTAAAAAAATCATTTAGAATAGGATTTATCATTTGGAGAACCAACTCACTCTGGAAATTCCTTCTTTGTTCAGATCACCTACATCTGAAGAAGGTTTCCATGTGTCAACAGATAGTTAAATTTCTACAAATTTAATAGAGGGTGCATATATGATTGATAACAGTTTAAAATGTTACCAATTTTCACTATAGCTCAATTGGTAGAGCTGATTAATTCATTTTAAAGTGAAGTTCAGATTATTATTTCTTCCTCTCATGTTTAAGCAGAGAGTTTTGTAAGCAGAAATTTGTACTCAAGACTTGGATACTCTTTCAATTTAATAAAGCAACATTCCTATTTCTCAATTTTTGTCTCCTTTGCAATTTTAGTGTGATGTTTACATTGTAATTTTGTTTGTAGAATCCTTTTTATGTCCTATTATTGCAAATCTTGATGTAGAAAGTTCATATGATATAGGTTGCATGTTGTGTTTGAATCTGAATCTTCATGCAAATCAATCATGTATTGAGTGTTCATGAGGGATTGTGAATTATTGTTGTTTTCTGAGAGCTGTTTGTGGATAGAAAACCAAAGTCATCATTAAGTTCTTAAGTCATAATTTTTCGTTCCAGTTATCCTTCTAACTCTTTACCTCAAAAAATCATTTAGAATAGGATTTATCATTTGGAGAACCAGCTCACTCTAGAGATTCCTTCTTCGTTCATATCATCCACATCTGAAGAAGGTTTCCATGTATCAATAGATAGTTAAATTTCTAAAAATTTAGCATAGGGTGCATATATGATTGATAATAATTTTTGGCAGGCCCGGTGGGACCGTGAAAGTTATTTTCAGAGAAGTTTTCAAGATTTTAATTGTTCTTTGGTGTATGCAGCAGTTTATTTAGCCTTTTGGAGGTTTTTTACATATACCTGATGACTTCATTGTCAAATTTTGCATGCAGACCAAGTGCTGGTTTGTTTTAAAAGCCTAATTTTTTCTATTTCTAGCTTATGAATGAATAAATATGTCAATATTTCATGACAATGTGTCGTATCATCCACCATACCATGAAAATGTTGCTCTTCCACCTCATCCTCAGTCATATCTAGCCGATCATGCTACTGGTTTCAATCTCATGGCCTTTCAAAATTAGCATGCCCAATATAATTACCACCGACCCACCCTTACCCATTTTTCATCTCAGCCCTCATATGCTCAAAATCAGCCCCAAGATATTCAAGACTTGAGCTTTAGAGATATAAGGCTGAACTATGAGGGGCAGATGAGTGAAATAGAAAAATGAAAGGAGTACAACGCACTCTAGGGGGATATTACAAGCATAAAGTACACACTACTTGACTTCATGAGGCAGTTGGATGAGATCAAGAAGCAGAATGAGTATAATCAACAATAGGAGGAGATGGCTTATCAAGCCTATCTTTATCAGCGGGAGTTGGAAGCACAAAGGTACGAAGCCCAAGCAGTTCCTGCAGTTCCAAATTGGCATGTTCAAGGATAGGTTTGTGACTACGAGTTCCCAAGCTTTAGACAAAGTGAACCTCTTAGTATTCCTAAAGATTAAATTCCAAGTTTTAGGCAGGAAAAGGTCTTTAACTCCCCAAATCAGCCTCTTAAGCTTGAAATCCCAAGTTTCAAGAATCTCCATCCCTTGCATGTTGAAAAAAGTAATCAAGTTCAACCCAGTATATTGTTGCAGAACAAATCCTTTAGCAATATTCTTCCTCACAAGAAACCCAAGAAGCTCCCCAAGTTTCCCTATCAAATGAATCTAATTGTCCTATCACTATCTGCCTTTGTAAAGGTGGATCTATTATCTTTCAAGATAGCTCACTCACCACGAAGAAAGCTAGGAACATAAATCTAATGCATGTAGCTATGGAGCAGTATCGGTTGGAGCAGGAAAAGGTTGAACAAGCAAGGACTTCTCATGATGAATCTCTCAATGCTTTCACTGATGGGCTTCCTTGTTTTGTGGAAGATGATGAAATTATTTCAGAGAGATCAGATAGGGAACAAGAGGTTGTTGTTGGTTGTGTTGCATTCCCAACTGATTATGAACATGATCCATATGAAGGGGGTGTTGAGTCAAACATGACACCGAATCCTTTTCATTTTGATTCATTTCAAAAAAATTCTAATGTTGTTTATAAGATGTATGAAAGTAGAATACAGAGGGAACAAGGCAAAAAAAATTAGCTGCAAGGACAAAATGCCCAATTTTTATCAGAGGAAGCACCGCAAGAGGAAGAAGAATCAATTTCTTTGTTTGATCATTTACCTGGTTTTATAAAGCCAGATGATGGAAGCATGCTCATACCAAGGATGATAGTTCCAGGGCAGTAGTAGGATCCTCAACAAGGTGAGAAGTTGTCGATTGAAGCAAGGAAATCTAACAATGGGGTCTTGGATCAAGTAAAGGAGCGTGAAGGTAAGCCTATCCCGCAACTCACATAGCTGGCTAAAAGCGGTTACAAGGTAATAAGCAGATTCCCTTCACACAAAAAATAAAAATAAGAATGAAGAAGAAATGTTTTGGGATGATCTTGAGATTTTTGTTTTAAATTTAGATGTCAAACAATCACCTTTTGAAGGGGAATGTGTAGAACAATAGGTCTCGGAAGCAAAAGGGGGTATTGAAACTCAGGTTTTGATTACCTCATTTGAAGAACTTCCTTTTTTTGTTAGTATTGATGAAGAAAATGCATATGAACTAACAAATTTATCAAGTTCTGAGCAGCAAAATGATGAAATCCATTTAGAAAAAATATTGATCCATGAGCAAATAAATGAGGGCAGCTCGATTGTGGAAGAGCACGAGGTTGAAGTCATGATTCAACCAAGGCAAGAAACAGTTGTGGTTGGTGAGGTAGTTGACAAGAGTGAAACTAGAAGTAACAGTTCCAATTTTGTCTTGTCAACAGGATGTCCAATTAGATACATTGCTAAAATGGAGGCCAACAAGAGGATTCCTATCATGATGGAACCCAAGCATGGAAGTTTAATTGACAAAGAAAAAATTCAAGTCACTTTGCCACCTCGGGTTAGTAATGGTTATATTCCATATGAAGAGGTTAGTTGGCTTGTATACATTCTTCAAGGTGTGGTACAACTATCTCATGGCCTTTTATCCATTGTTATTTTTCATATAGCTGTCCAAAATCATGTAAAACATCAAATATTCTATAGAAAAGGCAACTATTTCACCCAATCAGTGAATGGTTTTGTTTGACCAGCTTCTTTGGCTAGTTAGAGTAGGTTAGAGTTAGTGTGTTGCTACAAATAAGTGCTTTATGCACATTTCATTTCAGTTCTTTTTTCTTTCCCTAAGCATTGTTGTGCATGTTTTGGTTGGCTATTAGGGCCTATTAGTTTGCTTTTAGTTTTGTTTGTTTCTATTTTGTTTTTGTTTGGAGTATTGTTTTTCAAATTTCTGAGTTTCATGAAGGGGCAGATTTGACTTTGCACCCAATGGAGTGTTAAGGCAACTAATCTAATGCTTAGCAAGAAAGCATTTAGCGAAAACTGCCAAAATGTTACCAATTCTCACTACAGCTCAATTGGTAGAGCTGATTAGTTCATTTTAAAGTGAAGTTCATATTATTGTTTCTTCCTCTCATGTTGAAGCAAAGAGTTTTGTAAGAAGAAATTTGTACTCGGACTTTGGATACTCCTTCATTTTAATAAAGCAGCATTCCTATTTCTCAAATTTTCTCTCCTTTGTAATTTTAGTATGATGTTTACATTGTGATTCTATTTGTAGAATCCTTTTTATGTCCTATTATTGTAGATCTTGATGCAAAAAGTTCATATGATACAGGTTGCATGTTGTTTGAATCTGAATCTTCATGCAAATCAATCATGTATTGAGTGTTAATGAGGGATTGTGAAGTACTATTGTTTTATGAGAGTTGTTTGTGGGTAGAAAACCAAAGTCATCATTAATTCATCATTAAGTTCTTAAGTCATAAGTTTTCATTCTAGTTATCCTTCTAACTCTTTACCTCAAAAACTCATTTAGAATAGGATTTATCAATAGAAGAACTAGCTCACTCTAGATATTCCTTCTTTGTTTAGATCACCCACATCTGAAGAAGGTTTCCATGTGTCAATAGATAGTTAATTTTTTGCAAATTTATCATAGGGTGCATATCTGATTGATAACAACTACATCATGTAAAGAAAAGAGAGAGAGGTTTCCCCCAAGATAATACTCCAAACACACATAAGGGATCTATGGATTTGGGGTTAATATGTTCTTTATATAATGTTTTTAGGGAGATATCGGAACTGTCATCATTCCCCAAATACTCATAGAACTAGAAGAATGACAAAAAGAGAGCGATAACAAAGAAAAACCTTTTGGGTCAACTTGGAAGAGACATGAATGCCTCGATGCCTTGCGTCATCCCCAAAAGGAAAATACAAGACAAATTAAAATATAAAAGAAAAATATTTTGGATCAACATGGAAGAAACATAAATATCTCGATGCCTTGCATCATCCCCAAAAGGAAAACACAAGACAGGTGAAAAAGATAAAGAAAAATATTTTGGGTCAACATGGAAGAGACATGAATGCCTCAATGCCCTGTGTCATCCCCAAAAGGAAAACACAAGACAAAGAAAAGATAAAATTTGAAAAGTAAAAGATTTATGACATATAGAAGAATGACTGTACAAATAAAGGAATGTCATAAAAAGAGAGAGATACATCAAACAAAACGGCACAGGGATCACAATACACACATGCAATAAAACAAAAGGAAAAGGGAATAATGCAAGAAACTAGTAAGGAACACTCGATTCAACCATCTAGAAGGTCATCCACATCCAAGTCATGTTCATTGTATGCCAAAGGTAGACAACTAGTCAAAGGGACAATAGCAAGTCCCAAACTAGGGTCATTACTAGGTTCAACACTCTTCTTAGTAGAATTGTCATGTAAGCTCATATAAGAGGAAAACAATGTATTTAATTCATTATGCACCTCCTCATCAATTTTAGCAACCTCGTCATCGTCATATAAGTTAATCACAATAGGAGGTCTATTGATAATGTCCAAAGTAGTGTTCGACTCATGTTTCGGTTGCATTATAGGATCTCTTTGTTTTGGGGAGGGGGTAGACTCATCATGCATTGCTTCAGTTGAGTTTGGATTTTCATTTTATTTGTTTATTTCTTCATTTAACCTTCAAGCAAGGGCATGACGTCTATGCCTATGCTCTCTAGGACCTCTGTTTCATTTAGTTTTGTTTTCAATTTGCATTTGTGTAGGAGTGGGTTGATCAACCATAGGCTTCTTTTATTCCATAAGGGGATGAATGGAAGGAACCACGAGAGGTTGTTTGACCACTTTCTCTTTGACTTTGTATACTTGTTTTATTCTAGGAGGCATGATGGGATTGTTTTCGTTGTATCTTTGTCTTTTGTAGGAAGTAGGTGAGGGTTTTTTCTTAGGTTGGTCTTGTTTATTTGGAATTTGTTTAGGTTCAATCATGGTTTCATCAAGGATGGTAGGCTCGGTGATGGGCGAAGGCATGTTTCAGAGGAATAAATCTCCTATTTTATTTGCCTTAAACTTTTGGTAGGACTTGAAAAAGAATTCTTCTTGTGGTTTGATAGGTTCTATAGGCTCGGGCCAAAAGAAATCTAAGGAGAAGTTTCCACGGGAAGATAAAGGGTTAAAGCCACTATGATGGATAGTAAAAATTTCATTTTCAAAGGGAAACTTTAAGCATTTATGTATGACCGATGGGATGACATTCATGGAGCGGAGCCATGGATAGCCTAGCTTCACACAAAATTGGTTTAGTTGTGGGATGATGGAGAATGAGATATCTAATGTTTTCAGTCCTATTTGTAAAGGCAAGGTGATCAGTCCATTGTAGGGAAAGTGAAACCATTATGCATCTTGATCCATGATTTTGGTTTATCATATATCTTGATAGAGTTTGTGCAGAAGTAAGAATTCCTTGGTGATCACATTCTCTCCATAGATGGGATCTATTAATATCCCATTAGGGTCTATCATAGATTCGGTTGGCTGTGTAAATAGGACCATTGGGTGCATGCTTTAGAATTTCTTGTGAGGAGAAAGAAATATCAAGAGGCTTTTTAGTTCAGCCCTTATGAGGAATGGATTTTATACTCCTACCATATCATTTGTAGGATCATTGTCTATAAGATCATATTGAATAGTATCATTGTTAGAATCATGTATCAACATATGACCGATGGGATGACATTCATGGAGCGGAGCCATGGATAGCCTAGCTTCACACAAAATTGGTTTAGTTGTGGGATGATGGAGAATGAGATATCTAATGTTTTCAGTCCTATTTGTAAAGGCAAGGTGATCAGTCCCATTGTAGGGAAAGTGAAACCATTATGCATCTTGATCCATGATTTTGGTTTATCATATATATCTTGATAGAGTTTGTGCAGAAGTAAGAATTCCTTGGTGATCACATTCTCTCCATAGATGGGATCTATTAATATCCCATTAGTGGGTCTATCATAGATTCGGTTGGCTGTGTAAATAGGACCATTGGGTGCATGCTTTAGAATTTCTTGTGAGGAGAAAGAAATATCAAGAGGCTTTTTAGTTCAGCCCTTATGAGGAATGGATTTTATAACTCCTACCATATCATTTGTAGGATCATTGTCTATAAGATCATATTGAATAGTATCATTGTTAGAATCATCTGTATCAACATTCATCACATCAGTCTTTGTAGTTTCACTGGATTTGACAAATGAAACATTATGTTTAGGTATAGGATTGGGAAAAATTTGTAATTTTTGGTTGGGAGGGGAAACAAACTTATTTCCTTGATCATTCACACCTCCAACAGAAAGTCGACCAAAACCAATGAGGTCTTGCACAAGATGTTTAAGATGCTTACAATGTTCCATATCGTGTCTATTTTGTCAGTGATAATGGCAATAAGCATTCGATATAAAGATCAAAGGTAAAGGATTATTAGGATCAGGAGTTTTAATGAGAGGAAAAGTGATCATTTGTTGTTCTAAAATTTGTTTCATGGTATTATGGAGGGTATTGGGTAAGGGGGTGAATTGTCTTTCTGGGTCTCTATAGTTGAAGCGTATCGTGGCTTTTACAACAACTACTTGGTTATTGACATTCTGATTTTTTTGTTGAGGTAGATTGAATTGAAGGAAGCCTTTATTCCATTATCTAAAAGCTTGAGAATTGTTTTGATTTGCAGACTTAGACTTCTCAAGTCGGCTAGAGGTAGGTTTTGTGTCATGACTACTAATCAAGTTTTGATAATCATGGAGAGTAGTACATAAGTGCATGAAAGAGGGGAATTTCATTATGGTAAGATTATCTTGTATCTTGCTTTGAAAATTCTCTATGAACATATTTTGAAGGTGAGGGTCGGGAACCTTGACATCGATTTGGGAATAAAGTGATTGATATCGTGAGATAAAATCTATAATCTTTTCTTCTTCTTTTTGCTTGCATTTCATCAAATCGTCCAAAGTCATTTTAGGAGTCATTTGCACTTGGAAATGGTTGAAAAATGCCTCAGCAAGTTCATTAAATGCATGAATTGAGTTGTTTGGTAATGAAGAAAACCATTCTAAGGAAATATCCTTCAAGGACCTAGGGAAAATCTTAGCCAAGATTTTATCATCAAGGAAAAATTCACTAGATAAGGAGGTATAAGCATTAACATGGTTAGAGGGATCTCCCTTTCCTCCATATTTCTCGAATCAAGGTACCTCTACACCTTGTGGCATCGGTGTTTACAATATCTCCAAGGACAATGAGTTGATTTTGACATAATATGTAGGTGGGCCATTTTGATTTTGGTTGATGGTGGAAACTTGCTTTTCAAGGGATGAAATGGTTTGGAAGAGTTGATTTATGAGAGGGTCATTACTTGTATTATGAGATGGATGTGAAAAAGGTGGGGGTGTGTATTTTTTTGAGGGACAAGTGAATGGAATACTTATAGGTGGTAAAGTGGTAGGAGATATGGTGTGCGATGCCACAAAAGTACTAGGGATGTTAGCAGAAATGCCCAAGGAAGATATCACATTACTATTTGGTTGCATTGTTGTTGTGACTTGAGCATTGGTATAGGTAGGAATAGAGGTAATTTTTGTGGGAGGAGGAATTTTAATTTCTCCTTGGCTTGAGACATTGTTGGTAGGTAAAGGGCGGCTAGTGTTTGAGGGGAAATGTTTTCCAAAGATTTGCACTTTGTTTTTCACAAGATCAAGTCCATCTTCACTTTCAAGTATGCAATGAATGTTATATATGGTAGGGATGGTGGTAGTTGAATTTTTTTTAATTTTGCACTTGATTTTTTAGGTTTTCTAAGTCTTCATGAATTTGTACTATGTTTTCTTGCAAAATACTTGTAACCATAGTTTCAATATGTGTCACACTACTTGAAGGCAAAGAGTTGTTGAGGGTAGGGTCCATACCTAGTGTACTAGTGTCAATACTAGGAGTGAAAGAGCTAGAAAACCCAAGATCCATGACAATTTTGGTATTGTGAGATGCCAAAGTCTCGAACTTCATCTCACTATAGTATTAGCAATAGGACACCAAATACTCATGCAAGGGCTACTAAATACAAGATGGATGCAAATGCAATATAAGCTAAGAACAATGAAATGACTATAATAGAAAATCTGTAAACTGAAACTAAAAGGTAACAACAAAAAACAAGAGCACATAAACAAAGCCTTGAATTATGAAAAATGTAGTGCAAAATTTGCACTGGGATTGATTCACCCAGAGGGGCGTATGAGTCCCAATGAGGGTTTTTTTCAAAAATTTCAAAAAAATTCAATAGATTTTTATGCTTTTTTATGTTGTATGATTTGTAACCTAAATGAAAATGCATAGTTTGTATGGTTTTCAATGATTTAAGATGAAAAATTCCAAACTATATGCACTTTCACTAATGCAAAATTTGAAAACCCTAGAATGCCAATTAACTAATGCAATCCCTAATGCAATGTTAATGAAAGCAAGATCTAGGATGATAATGCACTCCAAATCAGAATTATGATGTCTTAAATTCAGGTTCACCAAAATGAAATAACATAAAAAGGGGGGGGTTATGCTTTTGTATGGTTTAGGACATAGAGCAAACCCACTTTCCAATTATTTCATTAAAGGGTAACCCTAAAGATCTCAACCTAAGATATGCAAAAGAGAAAGAGATCTTATAGTGGGGTTGTCCTAAGGCCTGATTATAAGCTAATGAGGGGTTCACCACCAAGTAAGGACTTGGAAAGATAAATGTAATGCAAGATGTAATGCTTAACCCTAATATGATGCAATCTTTCACTAAATGACCTAAAAATGCATGTAAAACATAATAGAAAGCTACAAGATGAAATGTGTGCACCTAGAAATCTCATGAAGACTGGATGGAGCTCTGAAATGTTGAAAATAGTGACTTTAATGTTTATTGGGACTCATACACTAGGTTGGGAGAATCAGTCCAAGATATGGGTTTTTGTGCAAAAATTAGAATTTGGAAAATGGGTGTCTGAAACTATAGAAATCTAAAAATAACTTAAACAGGGACTCATACACCAAGACTAGTGTACCAGTCTAGTTAGGGTTTTCTAAAGCTTCAAATTCTGAATCTAATCTTCAAGGTCTACTATGTGCTTCACAATTGATTTTTGGATCTGAAACCATGATTTGCAACCTATAGAAGTCCTCCAAGTATCTTCAATGCAAAGTGACAACTTTGACAACTTTTAACGCTATGAAAACTTTCTCCAAACTTTCTCTTCAATGTGTACTCAACCTAAATCCCCAAATTACACACTAAAAAGACGATTTTTTTTTGTTTTGTTAGTGGATACGGATTTTCCTTGGTCAAACCGCATTTTGGTAATCAAATCTTAAAATCAAATCAAATAAGAATGGAGAATGATGATTGAATAAAATAGGATGTTGCAACTCATCAAAATCTAACGATAAAGTGTTGCAAAAATATATGAAGTGGCTTAAATGGATGTAGAACTTGACTCTTGCTTGAATATGATAGATCTTGAATGAAATGATTGCTTGAATCATAAAACCCTACATCAAAATTGTTAGCTCCAAAACAAAAATGATGCATGAAGACTTTAACATGATGCTTGATGCTTGAAGAATGCTCTAAAACACTTGATAATCTACCCTTGAATGCTCTTGTAAACACTTGAATGCTCTTGTGAGCTCAATTATGTTAGTATGAATTCTCTCACAAAATTCTTAGATGAAAATGAGTGAAAGAACCTTGTATTTATACTTAATTATGCAAGAATTCTTGAAATTACAACACTACAAGCCGACATCAGATCTAGGAGGATAAAATTTTGCCAAAATTTTGAATTAATTTTGATTTTGGGCCACATGGGACTTATACACCCAAGGTGGCGTATGTGTCCCATTAGGCCTAATTTATGGGACCAAATTCAAAAATGCTTAGAAAGGTGTAAAATCGGGATCGGGGTCCAAAACCCTAGGTGGGACTCATATACCCAAGATGGCATATGAGTCCTAGATCACTAAATTTGGGCCACACAACCTAAAAATACCTAAATTATGTTTGGATATTGATTTGTGTCAAGATTATCCTCAAAAAGATGCATTAAATGAGGCTTTTAGATGCAAAATAAGGCTAATTAAAGCATAAGAAAGCCCAATTATTTAATAAAACCCTAGAAAAGTGTGAAAGTGTGTTACAACACTTAAAATAAGGTACCAATAAGCTCATTTAGTTCACAAGGGCCCAAGACCTAATGTGAATATGTTAGACATATTACAACACTAAATCAAGGCCATGTTAGGGGGTCATTTTTATGTTATTATAGGTGGTAACCGCACACACCACAAGGGTTATTTGGATGGTCTATGGTGGAGAGGTATCCTATGGTATCATGGTAAAAGAATAATGGCTATGGCATGTGTAGAATAGATGGTGATAGGTGGACAAGTAAGGTAGCAACATGTGGTGATAATTTATTCATTGATTTCACATCTCTGTTGTGAATCAATGCAGTCTTGGTCAGCGATTTACATCAGCGTAACAATGGAGCATAGATTTGAAGATGATTAATTGTCATGAATGAATAAGAATTAAAGTTTTTGATAACGAGATAACTGACTGGGAGATCTAGATGTTCATTGGACGACAAGGCAATACTAAGGCAACACGAGAGGAAAATAATGTCGAGAGGTTAAGTTGACATGATAGAGGAATACAGTATATATGGAGATAGAGAAGAGGTGACAGAGTAGCACAAGGTTGATGACATCATGGAGCAGAGAAGAAAATTAGATCTCTTGTTAATGAAGGAAGAACAAAGGGTGAATTCTTTGATATGCAATTTGGCAGATGATTGTAATAGGATAGCCCATTTGATGGCATGTAATCCTATAATATCATTTTAGTAATAAAAGAAATTTTTGTTCTTGCATTTTTTTTGTGAAAACCTGTGTATTGTAGTGAGTTCTATTTTTGTAAGGGGAGTACCCTTCATCAACTATGAAATATGAATATGAATTAATTTTTTATAATTAATTATTACATAAATATATGTGTGTAATGTTTGGTATGTCCTGCCCATTGGCAATAATAATTCTTTGATGAGTTGTGTTTTGGTAATATATTTGATGAGTTCTGTTGATAAGTGTATGTTATCAATATTTTTTATGAGTTTGGTTTAGATTCCAACAAGCATAACAACTTTCAAGATAAAAAAATTTGTGTAAAATTTTATCGGTGGGTGTTGATGTATTGTCGTAGTTTACATTGAAATTGTCAACTACATCAATAACAATTTCCTCACCAAAAACTATTGAAATTTTTTTTCTATTGTGTGATGCCACATATTTATTGGTTTTGAAGAGATACAAGAATTTTGGATCCATTTGGGGTGCTCATAGATAACTATTGGTAAGGAAAGCTATATCATTATTGGATTGTGTGTTGACTCATATTTTGTTAAGAATAGTAACAAATGTTTGGTGTTTTTTTATGCGTAACTATTTGAAATTCATAACATTATATGTGATCTTTACAAAAGGTGTATGACACTATTCCTTTGTTAATTATAAGTTTTAAAAAAAATATATTGTTGAGAAAAGGTTGTGCTTGATAAAGATCATCGTAAAATATCATGTTAATGTCTCCAAAACATTTTGTCATTGCATGATTGATCTATTGCATTTGTTTATCTATAGAGTATATGATTCTACTACCTATGAGGGATGCCTCATCTAGAATTAATACATGTAATTATTCATATTGTTTTTGCAAAGTATCCAAGTTTTCATTATTAAGCGATGTGTAAGGATTTGTTGATGGACATTTATAATGTAGAATGTATTGTTGGCCCACCTGCATTATAGGTTGCTTTTCCTGTATAGGCCACTATCAATATTTTTGTTTCAATGAATCAGATAGAGGGTCTAAATGATAAATACATATGAGCATTTGAAAAATTAATTTAGTTGTAAATGTCTAACCTATCCCTGCATCACGTGTTAAGAAAATATGAATTATTTTTAATGTTGTCTTTTTTTTGTTGTAATGTCTTTAACAATTGCTTTTTGTTCTTTGGTCAACATTCTTCTTAGTTTATAATATTCTATGCTATCGAGAAGTGTTGGATTTTATACAAGTTGGAATCCAATGTCTAGTTTATTATTTTTTAGACTTTGCTTTAACCATTCTAGATCGGTAGCAAGGTTGTATTGTTCATTTTTATTATAGCTACTATTTTATGTTTACCTTTTTTGATATTTTTTCATTTTATAGTTCTTTAGTTGCATCTTATAAATTTCCCCATAAAGTATTGAAATTGTATGTATATTTAGATTTATTTTTTTAATAGTTTTATTATGAAAAGATGCACTTCTATAAATGATATAAATTCTTGTCGTAATGTATCTTTGTTATTGACAAAGAGAACATATAGCAGTAGTTGTTATTTGTAATGGTTTTCATAATCACGATGTTTATTATATTTGACATATTGATAATGACTAGTTTCCTTGTTTTTAGGTTTTTATTTTTGGCCATTCTATGTTCCGATGTGAATTGAGCAAGGCATAGTTGTTGTAGATTTGTAGGAAGATGTACATAGAGATCAATGATTGATAAGCACATTATGTTATTAGATTCATTTGGTTCTAATTTCAGAAGCAATATCAACTTGAGAATAAATGTTCATTCTTGGGGTGGTCCTATGTTTATGAATGTATATTTTCTTGAACTTGAATTTAATGGTAGGGAAAGAGTTAAGTGAGCGGCAAGTTGAGACAACATTTGCTGCAAAATTAATAATGTGTTTCCAAGTGTTTGTATCATTTGTATAGCATGTATTTTATTTTATTTTTGTTCTTTATGTATTCTTTCAAAAGAACTTGTTATTGATTTATCTATTTTTTCATGTATGATGAGCAATAAACTATAACAGCATAAACATTGAGTACAAATTATGTGTCAGTATTTTCCTTCCAAAGATCTAATATTTCAGTAGCAAAACTATCATTCCATGTATGAGAAGGTTTTTTTTTTAGGAAGACAAATGTCTTTTTTTAGCATCGATTGTATAGCCTTTATGTAGTCATGTTCAATTATGGATATTTTTTCTAAAAATGTTCAAACAAAGCTAAGAGATTCATCGTATTGTTCTTTTTCAATTGCATTCTAAATTTTAGTGTCATTGTTTCTTATGATTTGTTTAGATGTTGTAATTGGTTAAAGCATTGTTGTTGTTTTTCATTGGTGGAATGGGAAAATTATATCTACACTATGTTTTACTAGATTTTCTACAAATTTTTGTATGGTGATGTCGATTCATGTTTGCAAAACTATGTTGAATCAAGTTGGTATTGCATGTAATATATTTATCTATGAATTATTCAATTTTAGTGTTAGGAGACTTACCATATATTGGTGCTTTTTTAATCCATATTAGCACATGATCATGTTCATTTCCTTTGTCTAAAATTTTGTAACAAAAAATAAATCATTCACGTGTCTAAGCAGTGTATTGTCATTGGTTAATAGATTATCCATTGAATTCATTCAATGTCTGTAATAGTGGCTACAAGTAACATGATTTTTTCTAATAATGGAATCTATGTCATTTTCTTGTTCTTGATTATTGTTTGGGTTTTTTTTTTTATTATTCAATTTTGTCACTATAAATAGCAAAGGTGGCCACTAGTGTTCCACGCTTGAGAAATTTAGGAAGAATTTTGGTGGTCATAGCTATCAAATCATTGCAAATATGGGTAAGTGCACCAAGATGTGATACAAAAAGGGGTTCTTAACATGCCACTTTTTTTTTAAATCAATAAACTCTAACATTTGACAAGAAAATGAAGATAGTTATGCTCAAAATTTGAAGATACAACAAAAAAAAAAGTTGTAGTGCTCTGAATCTACTTTATAAACTACTAATTTATTTGAAAATGGTGAATATTAAAGGTTTCAAAATTGGGGATCACACAAAGTGGTCCTATTTTTTTTAAAAACATAACATAGCATTTGGTGTGCTCCCCCTAAAATGTTGACTTTTTTTATAATTTCAAAAATCACCTCCATGAGAAATTAGCTAACACCATGTAGTTTATGCCAAAAAAAATCGGCTAATTTTTTTAAGAATATATGATTTTTTACTAATTCTTAAAGTGGAAGCATCTTGAAAAATAAAAAATTGAGCATGCTCCCCCCTAAACGTTTTGAAAAATAATTGAAAAACATTTATTTAAATATGTGTAGAATGGAGTCTAGTTTTTAAAAATGTAATTTGTTTCAAAATTTGATGAATGAGTAAAAAACTATACCTAAAATACTACATGTTGATTTTTGACAAAAAATGGACACACTAACAAAAGAAATTAAAGATAAAAACCTTAACATAATTAAATAGTGAAAAAAATATATTGTTAGATAGCTAAGAGGGAGCTTAACATCATTGTGGTATTTTTATAAATTTGTATTCAAACACATGCAAAACTGATGGAGAGCATGGCCAAAAATGGGTGAAATTTTTTACCTTTTTGAAAAACACATCTTTGGCATGAAATGGTCAACCCAAAGGCTTGGCATTTCCCAATGTAAATAATTTGGTAAGCACCAAATTTTTCACTAGCCATATGAAAGAGAGAGGGAGAGGAGAGATAGAAAGAGGGGGGAGGGAAGGAGGGAGTGAGAGAATAGAGAAAAGAGAGAGTGGTAGGGAGTGATGGAGGGAGAAGTAGGTAGAGAGAGGGAGAGGGGACATAGAGGTATAGAGGTAGGTAGAGAGAATTTGGTAGGGATGGAGAGAGAGGTGAGAGAGAGCAACAAAGAGAGAGAGAGAGAGGTGGGTAGAGAGGGAGGGGGAGATAGAGAGTAGAGAGGGAACGAGAGAGGGATGGAAAGGTAGGGAGAGAGGGAGAGAGAGGTGAGAGAGAGGTGGGACTCTCTATCTCACTCATTGTGTATCTCTTATGCTCTAGACCTCTCTCTCACTATCTCCATCCCTTTATCTAGCTCTCTATCTCTCTCTCTTGTGCTCAAGAACTACCTCTCTCTCTCTTTACTCCCTATCTCCCTCCCTCCTTCCCTCCTTCCCTCTTTACATCTCTTTATATCCTATCTCTCTCTCTCTCCCTTCCTCCCACCTACCTTCCCTATCTACTTCTCTCTATCTAACCCATCCATCTATACCTCTTTCTCCCTCCCTTCGTCCCTCCCTCTCTCAATATCTCCACCTTCCTCCTTCCCTCTCTGCTTCTCTCTCTATCACCTCTCTCTCACACACTTCTCTGTCTCTCCCTCCCTCTATGTCCCCTTCCCTCTCTACTCTCTATCTCACTTCTTTCTCTCTCCCTACCTCTCCCTCTCTCTCTCCTCTCTCTCCCTCCCCATTTTTCTCTCTTTCCTTGCCTCTCTACTTCTCTCTATCTCACCATTCTCTCTCTCTCTCTCTCTCTCTCTCTCCATATCATTGTTATAAATTTGAAATAGATTCAATAACCAAGATCTTCTATGAGAAATATAAGCTATAAAACTTTAAATTAAATAACACGATTACAAACTCGAGATTCCAAGAGATGTGCAAATGTCAAGATGATAAAATTGCATTAGGATCTCAAAGAAAATCCACAAAATAATGATTGCATGCATCAAGGTACATGTATGTCAAAGTATGCAACAATGCAAGAGAACGAATGAAAATACAAGCTAAGTAGTTATTTTATATAGATCTAAGGAGATGATAGAGGTGTCAAATATAACCAATAGGAATTAACCACCAAAAGTGGATATGGCCACCAAAAGTGGATTTAAGTGTTCCACCCTTTAAGGAACGGGACACCACATCACTTATCTCCTAGTTATTAACTCACTTTATTATCCTAAGTAAGATTAATTAAGTGTAGGAAAAACCTAGGACTAAGGAAAAATAAATTAACCCACTAGGAAAATAAAAAACTACACCAACACCCCCCCTTAAGCATAGCTTAGGAGGATGAAAAAGATGATGTGTCCTTAGAAATGAAGCCATGTTAGGTACACATGTACATATAGAATCCCCCCCAAAAGAAAAAGAATCTTCATCCCACAAAAAGGAAGTACACCCCCTCAATAATAGAGAGAAATGAAGTGGAAGGACAAAGAAGCCCCCCAAAGATACACAGTGGTAGATGCTCGAAGCTAAATGTAGAAGATGATCCATGATTTTAGAACAATGTTTCTCCCCTTAGGAAGAAATAAAACAAAATGTGTATGTCAACTATCTCCCAAATATTGTGTAGGAAGAAAAGTCAAGATGTATGGAGTCTTTGAACCTGGTTCAAGTGTCCCCATGTCAATGTTGAAATTTGTTGTTACCTATTTTTGCTACTAGCCCAAACAGGTAGTGCTATTTAATTTTTACCAATGAAAAAAAGGTAAATTTTAGTTCTATTATATCACATTCATGTTCATAAAGAAATATCATAAGACTATAACATTACTTTGCATCATGAAGATGCATACAGTATAGCAGAGATTATACAATCTTTTCAAACAAAATGTAGTCTTTATTGATAATAAAAATGAATGTTGTTCCACACAAGCTGTGGAACTGACTATTTGAATGCATATAATGGAAAAAACTATACATGTATAGATACAAAAGAGAAAGAATGCACATAAAGAGAAAGGGGACCCATCATTTCCTGAATGACGAATCCCAGTTGCTTTGTTCTACATCATCTTTGGCCCCTCTTGCTTCTTCAGCTTTGAAAGTTTGCTCTAATGCTCTCGAAGTTTACTCCAGTGCTCCAGAAGTTTGTTCCCATGCTCTGGAAGTTCTTGCATGTGTGAGAAAGAGTGTTGTTAGAGAAATTAAGGATCTCCAATCAAAATATGTGTATACATCTATAAACATATAATTTGATCCTCGTGTGCATTCAAATGGCCAAGCATACCAAAGATGTCCAAGAAAATGAGAGAGTTATCAAACACACCTATCATATGCTTCTTTTATCTAACATGTTTGCTCATTGTGTGGGTATAAGTGAAACTATGTTGTTGTTTTGATTCATCTGATTAAGGCATGTGGGATAAAGTGTGGCCCACAAGGGTTGAGCCTAGTGTTCTATCATTTTATGTTTTGACAAGATAGTCTTGCAATGTCTTCTATGACATTTTGATGCAATCAGGGATGAATTCATCATTCATAGTAGTGAATTTGATGAATTCACTGGTATTAATAACAAATTGATGCTCAATGGAATCACGATGTCATAAAAAACTAAACAATGGTACTGATCAAGTACAGTGACATAAACAATGGTAATAAGGACAATCATCATTCACAAGAAGTTATCAAATGAGGGTAGCCACTATGAAAGAAGATCGGTTAATGACAATCACCTACAATAATATGAATTTTTCAGTAAAGCATAGCTTTCAAACTTACAATTGATGATGATAAAACGCCTACAATATACAAAAAGATGCAAAATTTACTCAATTCATTAAGAGGGTGAGTTTCTCATGAAGGCATATGAATAAGTACACTAATAGTAGCTACAAGATAGCAAGCTAAAGAACACAGTGATGGAAATGCCACAGGTTATGAAAGATAGTCTTGTTAAGTGACAGAGGACAATGAACTCAATGATATTAAGCAGAGCAGACAACTGTGTAAATAATGGAGGTGGTTATTTATTATCTTTTCTAAGAAATGATAATGAAGGTTTTCGGCCATAGAGGGTTAATTAAAACCCACATAGAACCTACAACTTGAAATGAAACCCAAATGCATAAATGATGCCACAGTTACAAAAATGCCTTGCCCAAAAAATGCAATAGATGCAGAAGTTTTCAAAAACCCTTAATAGGGTTAAGCTTTAAAATCTTATAAGAATGGAAACAACAAAAAATAGAGAACAAGTTTCTGAGTGTTTATAATAATCCTATTCATGGCCTAATAACAAGAAATGTTCTTGCATTTTCCCAAATTCTATGACATAAATCTTGGTCACAGTTAGACAAGAACCAAACACCTACATGAAGATATGATCTCAGCTAATAAAATTAAGAATGTCTCCTTTTTTAATAAAAAGAAGATTGGATAACCTAGGAAATGTAATATTTTTACATAGAATATGGTGTACTTATTTTTGAAAAGGATTCGGGCATTTCATATATACATAAATTTTAAAAGAAATCTCCATCATTTCTTACATAGTCATGGCTATAAGGGCCATTTTTATATAGGAAATACATGAAATCTTTAGAAACTGTAAACAATGTACAGTGAATGCGTGGGAAGGACAAGTATGCGTAGGAGAACAGAGTGATTTGTCATTTTCAAACCCTACTTGCTCGGTTTTTTGAAGGAAATCACATTAAAAGATAAACAGAAAGCTTTCCAAGCTATTCTTGTCATTTTCCTATAAGAAACTCTTCATAGAATCTCTATGGAGGTCCTCATATCAAGCCCTATGTCAGCGGTGAAAGCAAACTTCCAGAGAGCTCGAGGTGAAAATAAAACAACATGAAATGCCTTTTGTGTTGGTTGAGTTTCCTTTTAGGGTTACAACCCTAATTTTTGTTGATAAGTGACTAAGGCATTTTTCCTTTTCATTTTATTTTTGCAAATGAAACTAATATGTTTGTGGGTCTTTTGTGCCTTAGTGATTTTCCATGCCTTTGTAAGTTTTCATATGCCTTTGTATGATGCTTAAGAGTCCTTTGGACTTGGTCTTCTATTTGCATTTAATCATTCATGGTCGAATATATGTATTTTCATTTTGCATCCACTTTCAAATGTAAAGCATTCGACTAAGTGATATATTATAAATCACTTAGCTAAGTGCTATTTTAATGCAAAGTGATATGTAAATTCTTTCAATGACTTAGTTAGGCTTTGATGTTTTTTTTAAAAGAATATAGGAGAAGTTAAGGAGATTTGCTAACAGAAGTAGAGCATATAGGGGCCTTTACTCACTTTGTTGGAGGTTATGAGAGCATCTAGCAGGTGATTTTGCATGCCTTTATGTTTGACATGGTCAAACTTGACTTCTTCAACACATTGGGAGCCTTTTTGGAGAAGATCTTGTTGCTATATTTTTGGCTTTTGGAGGCATCTGACCCCAATCAGTTTTCAGTTCCTCTTTTGGTGGATTTTGGGAGGGAGTTGATGGATATAGTCACTTTGTTGATTCATTTGTATTCAGTTCTTATTATGCATTTTGTACTTAGTGGCTTTGGAGTCCTTCTGCAGATTTTGGCTTACTTTGTAGCTCTTTTTTGACATGTATGACAGTTGGTGCCTTGGATATTAATAAAGATAAGTTGTTTTGCCTACTTCATTTTTTCTGTTCTACTATGTGCAGTTCGTTAATTTATGTAATTGTTTGTCAAAGTACTGCATTCCTAGTGATTGATTTTTCATTAATGGCACCTTTTTTTAGAAAGGGTATGCTTTTTGCAAGTTATGAACTGTGTTGAAGTGCAAGTAGATCAAAGTTGTGAAGATTTCTTCCTTCTAGATTTATGCATTATAACTTTCTCATGAAACACTAATGCAAAGAGTATATAGATTTGAGTTGAGAAAAGCTATGTTGTGTTATTAGTTGAACTATGTGTCCAAGATGTTCTATAGGTCTTAGTTTAGTTTGGTGTATCACCTTCATAGCTTAGTTTTCACTTTTAGTTTTTTCTCAACTTATGTTTTTTTCTCTCTTCCCTTTTCCTCGTCAAGAAGTAGAGTAATTTAGCTGATAACCATTTAGGAAGCCAGCCTTCTCCAGAGGCTTGGTCTCATTTAAGGTACCCACACCTTGGGAACATTCCCATGTTTTCACTAGATTGTTGAATTTTAGATTCAACAGGGTGAAAATCTAGGGGATAACAATTTTGGCATGCTTGGTGGGACTGTCAAATCAAGACAGTAATAGGAAAATACATGTTTTGTTGGTTTTGATATGCAAGCAGTGAGTTTTAGACCCTTGAGGGGTTAATTGCATATTTGTAGACTTTGAGTCTGGTGGTTAGCAAAATCCAATACAAAACAACACATGAAAAGAATACAAACAAGAAGTAGTGTTGTTCCTTTTGAGTACTTACAATTTTCACCACCTAAGAGGAGTGGAAGAACTATAAAATGAACTCTTATTTCAACAAAAAGAGTACAGTCAACACCACCTAGTTTTAAACCAGTAGCAATGAGAAGTCTTGTTGTATCTTCAATTTTTATACATGTTATTCCAGTTCAGGTCAATCTACCTCAAGCTGCTCAAATGGCATGGAATCGACCTTTTGTTCCATTTAATGGATGCAGTCCTTTAAATCTTGCATAACACAATGATATACCTATGGCTGCTTTGAAAATTTTACTTTTTTTCACAAGGGAGGATCAAACTACTCCTATTGAACATATCAGGGATGTGGCTTCTCTATGTGGATTTCACCATGTTACTCAAGAGAATGTTGTGATTGCACTGCTAGCTACTTCACTAAAAGGGAAGGCTCTATAGTGGTTTAGAGGTTTGGCAGTTAGTTCTATTGCAATATGGGATGAATTGGGAGACAAGTTGTACAAACAGTTTCAAGATAAGTTTGATCACTTGTCACTAGTTGAACAGTTGACAACAATCAAGAGAGCTCCCCAAGAGCAGATGACATATTTTAACTATCATTTTTAGAAGACATGCTACAAAATTTATGTCATGGTAAGACCTTCTCTAGAATATTCTTTTTTGTATTATATGAGTGCTCTTAATAGTGAAATTTTTGCCATGATACAATCTATGGGGGGTACCTCTTTACTAGATGCTTATGAAATAGCAATTAGAGCATAAAATAGTCTAATTCAAGCTGGTAAGATAACACATAGACCCCTAATACCAATTTTCCTAGAAATCCAGTCTTCCATGCCTCTTCAAATACCACCCTTTTCTCTTTTACCTGTTGTTCCAACATTACTAGTTGTTGTCAGCCAAGAAATTGTTGTCCCAGGTCCATCTCAGGAGTTGCAAGAGATTAAAAATAGTTAGCAGAAGATTGAAAATATACTTCAGACTTCTGGTAATGAGCTAGTAAGCATTAAGAAGTAGCAATTCCAAAATAGACAACCATATCAACATCAGAATCAAGGTCAAAGTCACCCTTACTAAGCAAATAGACATCCGTATCAAGGTAACTATCAAGGTGAGAGGAAAAACGTTAATCCAAGGCATTTTTAGTCATATAATCCTGCTCCAATTAGTGCAGCTAGGGATCTTGTTCCTGTTCAAAACAACCTTGTAGCAGACTATGAGTGGTTCTTTCCTTGCAACCAACCTCATAATCAAGCCACATGCTCAAATGGGGTTATCAACCAAGCGTTGATGGTGCAAAATGTTTCAAGTTTGTAGCCTAATGTACCTAATGATCAATCTCCATAGTAGCTGGAGCAACCTCTAAGTGATACTACTCTCCTAAATTGGCAAAGAGAGGAATTTTGTGGAGTGAACAGGGATGAATCTCCAATTGCAACAAATACAAGAGCCAAGAAGAGGGATTTTGAGATTGAACAATCAACAAGCAAAGGAAAAGAAGTTTTAGAACCATCCACATCTCAAATTCCCTACATATTGAAAAGGAATACACAAGGTGCTACCAAGGAGCAACCTCACTTACAAGCAGACCCTGATGTTGCAAGAACCCATCAAAAGGTAAATGTTGTTGCACCTTTCAACATTATTGAGACTGTGAAAATAATGAACATGACAATGTCTATGTGGGATTCTTTATCTATCTCAAGCCAAAAAGACTTATTATAATTTGCTTTGTCTGATTTGAGTGTGTCTAGTGATGTTTCAGTTGACCTAGTTAAAGTTGTTTTTAGAATACACCTCAAGACAACAGTAAACAACAAGGTAAATATGTCAAACCTCCCCCTTTTTATGTATCTTTGATAGTAGGGGATAAGATGGTCCATAACTACATGGTAGATAGTGAGGCAAGCAGTTTTGTCATGCCCAAACAGATTACTAATAAGTTAGGATTGAGATATCAACCACTTGAGAAGGGAGTGGTCCAGTTAGATGGGTCAGGTTTTAACAGTGAAGGTGTTATTAAGGATTTAATCCTTACGCTTCATGCCTGCCCAAATTTTTCCATTCCTCAAGATATATTTGTTATTGATCTGCCACCCTTTTTTGCCTTATGTTTGTCAAGGGATTTCGCAACCAAAATAGGGGGATATTTATCCACAAATTAGTCTCATGTGTTGTTTAGGACTAGATATGGGACTAAGGTAACTATTAAGTCTCAATTTATTATCAAATATCATATAGAACCCTATGTACCAAGTGCCATAAATGTCAATTGTGTCATTTTTTATGATAGTGAGCTTGCTGCTACTCAAGAATTGCAAGTTGAAAGTGTACTAGATACTCTTAAATGAGTGGGAAGCAAAAAATATTGTTGATGAACCAGATAAAAATATTGAGGAGAGAGGCCCAGGTGTATATATGTTTCATGAACTTGAGTCAATTATGCCAAATCTTGAGAAGAGTACAGAACAATAGCTTGGGAAGCAACATGAAGTATGGAAAATGTTCTTTGATGGCTCTAGAAGAAAGATGGGAGTTGGTGGAGGTGCAATGCTTGTGTCCCCGCAAAGTGACAAGTATTATTTTACTTTCAGATTTTCTTTCTCTTGTTCTAACAATACTGTTGAGTATGAAGGTTTGATTCAAGGCGTAGAATGGGCAAGGAAAAGGAAGATAAGTTTCCTACAAGTATTTGGGGATAGTGAATTGATATTCAATCAGATAAGAGGCTTGAATGTGACTAAAAATGATACTTTGAAGTCTTAAAAGAATAGGGTGTGGGATATGATAGATGAATTCGATGCTTTTAATCTAATTTCTATTCCTAGGAGTAAAAATAAGTGTGCAGATAGGCTAGCTACAATAGGTGCATAGTTTGATATACCTAATAATATTAGGAAGGAAAAAGTGCATCAATATTTCAAGTTTGTAGTTAGGAAATTTATTCCTGACAACAATGTTCATTGGCAAGTATTCGAGAGTGATAAATAAGTGCTGATTTTTCTGCTTGAAGAAGATGAGTTCTCGGTGGTAAACCAAGACAAGATTAAACAACAATATGATGATCAAGTCATCCAGTTGAGTACAAACAAGTTACCCAAGGGTCTCCTCACCTTGGTATCTATCTTTAGCACTGATGATCAGCTTAAAAAGAGCAAGACCAACATTCAAGTCAAGGAAGAACATTATGAAGAGGTTGAGATATTCAAAGGTAAGCACCTTAAAATTGATAAGATCTATTCACAAGAAGATAGGAAAGATTTTATTTCTCTTTTTCAAGAATTTCATGATCTATTTGCATGGGAATACTCAGATTTAAAGGGATTTGATCCCCAGATTTCCTAGCATACTATAAAACTAGAGTCAAATGCAAAGCTTGTTAGGCATAAATAGAGGCCTTTAAATCTAAAACTTCAGCCCCTTATGATTAAAGAACTGACCAAGTTGGTTGAGTGAGGTATCATTTTCCCAATTAAACATACCTCATGGGTCTCTAACCTTGTACCAGTTAGAAAGAAAAATGGAGATATTAGGCTTTGTGTCGACTTTAGAGACCTTAATAGAGCTTCATTGGAAGATCATTATCCACTGCCCTCTACGGAGCAGATCCTTCAGGTAGTTGTTGGTTCATAAATATTTTCCTTGCTTGATGGTTATTCTAGTTATAACCAGGTTTTAGTAAAGGAAGAAGACCAATTTAAGACTGCTTTTACTACAAAATGGGACACTATGACCTACAAAAGAGTGTCATTTGGTTTATCTAATTTTGGTGCCACCTTTCAGAGGGCCATGGACATGGCATTTTAGGGGCTGATTCATAAATTAGTGCTTATATATCTTGATGATATAACATTTTTTTCTAAAAATGCAGAGGAGCATTTTTCCCATCTGAGACAAGTGTTTGAGAGGTGTAGGGAGTTTAGTATATCCATTAACCCCAAAAAATGTATTTTTGTTGTTCATGAAGGAAAGCTTCTTGGACACATAGTGTCAAAACAAGGAATCACCATTGATCTTGAAAGAGTGAAAGCCAATTTAGAGCTTCCTTTACCCAATCATAAGAAGGGATTGCAAATCTTTCTTGGCAAAATTAATTTTTTAAGAAGGTTTATTCCAGATGTTGCAAATCTTTTGAAACCACTAATTGCCATGTTGAAGAAAAATGCAAGTTTCAACTAGACTAGAGAGGCCAAGCGTAGCTTTGAAGCTATCAAGGAGACCTTATCAACAACTCCTACTTTGGTAAATTCAATTTTTTCTAAAGATTTCATTCTATATGCTTTTGGTAGCATAGACACCATTTCTGCAATGTTGGTACAACAAAATGATGATAATTTAGAACAACCTATTGCTTTTTTCAATCGATGTTTGGAAGATTATGAGCAGAAGTGTACTTTTGTAGAGAAGCATGTACTTTCTATTATCAAAAGTTTGAAAAAAAATTAGCCTTTGATTTCTAATAACAAGATACATTTAATGGTTGCTCACCCTAGTGCGAAATAATTTTCGCTAAGCAAAGACTTGAATAAGAAAAGGGCACGATGGATTACAAAGGTCATGGATTATGATTTTGACATCAAGATAACCAAGCTTGGAAGGGTTAAAGGGATATGTGAACAACTAGCTACTAAGTCTGAAAGTGAGGAAAAGACAGAAACTGGGGCTATTTTGGTCACTAATGATGAGCCTCAAAATGTTGCACCTGTATTGGGTGCAAGTTGGGTACAAGATATGACTCATTTCTTACAAACTGGTGAGTTCCCACCAGGTTTAGATAAGGCTAAGAGGAGATAATTTAGATTGCAGTATATCCCCTATGTACTAGTTGATAATGTTCTTTTCAGAAAATACTATAATGGTGTGTTGTTAATGTATATTGATCATGATCAAGTGGATAAAGTGCTTCATGAGTTCCATGATGAAACTGCTAGGGGTCATTTTGCCCCGAGAACTACATCATGGAAAATAATGAGAGGTGGCTATTATTGGCCAATCTTATTTAAGGATGCCCATGCTTGGGCAAGAAAATGTGTGAAATGTGTCATTTTTGCAGGCAAAGAGAGGTTGCCATCTTTACCTTTACATCCAATTCAAGTGGAACAACCCTTCATGAGGTGGGGCATTGATTTTATGGGACCTATAAGTCCTCCTTCAAGTGCAGGTCATAGATGGGTACTTACTGCAGCCAATTACTTTACAAGATGGACTGAAGCAGTGGTTTTAAAAGAAGCCAATGAGACTATTGTTTTCAAACTTTTGTGATGATTTAGTAACCAGGTTTGGAGTACCTGAATCAATGATTTCAGATAATTCTTTAGCATTTGGTGGATTGAGATTAAGTGATTGGGTTGTTAGAAATGGTATTCATTTGAATAAATTATCAAACTATTACCCACAAGGTAATGGTTGGCAGAATCAACAAATAAGAACCTGATAAGGATTATCAAAATAACCATGGAGGATAATTAGAGAACTTGGCATACCAAGTTGAAATCTGCCTTGTGGGTGGATAGAATAACTCCCAAAAGGTCCATTGGAAACTCCCCATATGTGCTAGTTTATGGTAAGGAGGCAATATTTCCTTTATTTGTGGAGCTTTTATCTCTTGATATTATGCATCAGCTTGAGATTTTTGAGGGGCAAGATCTAATAGCAATTAGGTATGATCAACTCATGGATCTAGAAGAGATAAGAGATAAGGCAATGAAATCCATCGAGTATCATCAGCTCCAAACAAAAAGAGTCTTTGATAAGAAAGCAACTCCTAGGGTATTCAGAGAAAGAGACCTTGTGCTTAAGTGGGATGAATTGAAAAGAAGGCCAAGAAAGCACACTAAATTTGACAATTTTCTGGAGTGAAATGTTTGCTATCACTGAATAAAAAGAGCACAATGCATTCCAATTATCAAAGATGGATGGAGAAATTATGCCTATCCTAGTTAATGGGATACACCTCAAATGGTGTTTTGAGGTTTGATCTACCTTGTACATGCTAGATTAGGGTTTTTTTTTCAATAAGTGTTGTTGCACCTTAGTTTAGTTGTAAGTTTCAATTTACCTAAGTGTTGCACAGTTAGGTAGTTTTCCTTCTATAGTTTTGGTGTTTGAATCAGTTTCCAAGGTATCATGTACTAATCTAGTGAGTTAAAATAATTGTACAAGACTATTTTCAAGTTTTTTCAGTCTTCTAGGTGACTCTGTGCCTGAAGGATAAGCTTTAGGCAACTTGTCAAGATTTTTAGCAGGCAAACATATAGTAGATGTCACCAAAAATGTTACCTATTTTTGTTACTAGCCCAAACAAGTAACACTATTTAATTTTTACCAATGAAAAGAAGGTACATTTTAGTTCTGTTATATCACATTCATGTGCATAAAGAAATATCATAAGACTATACCATTACTTTGCATCATGTAGATGCATACAACATAGGATAAATTGTACAATCTTTTCAAAAAAAATGTAGTCTTTATTGATAATAAAAATGAATGTTGTTCCACACAAGTCATGGAACTGACTATTTGAATGCATATAATGGAAAAAACTATACATGTATATATACAAAAGAGAAAGAATGCACATAAAGAGAAATGGGACCTGTCATTTCTTGAATGACAAATCTCAGTTGTTTTTTTCTACATCATCTTTAGCCCCTATTGCTTGTTCAACTCTAAAATCTTGCTCCAGTGCTCTGAAAGTTTTCTCCAATGCTCCAAAAGTTTGTTCCAATGCTCTGAAAGTTCCTGCATGTGTGAGAAAGAGTGTTGTTAGAGAAATTTAGGATCACCAATCAAAATGTATGCATACATATATAAACATATAATTTTATCCTTGTGTGCATTCAAATAGCCAAGCATACCAAAGATGTCCAGGAAAAGAGTTATCAAACACACCTATCATATGTTTGTTTTATCTAACATGTTTGCTCATTGTGTAGGTATAGGTAAAATTATGTTGTTGTTTTGATTCATCCGATTAAGACATGTGGGATAAAATGTGGCTCCCACAAGGGTTGAGCCCAATGTGCTATCATTTTATGTTTTGACAAGATAATATTGCAATGTCTTCTATGACATTGTGATACAATCAGGGATGAATTCATCATTCATTGCAGCGAAGTTGATGAATTCACTGGTATTAATAACAAATTGATGCTCAATGGAATCACAATGTCATAAAAAAATAAACAATGGTAATAAGGACAATCATCATTCACAAGAAGTTATCAAATGAGGGAAGCCGCTATGAAAGAAGACTAATTAATGAAAATCACCTACAATAAAATGAAGTTTTCAATAAAGCATAGCTTTCAAACTTACAATTGATGATAATAAAACACCTACAGTATACACAAAGATGAAAAAGTTACTCCATTCATTAAGAGGGTGAGTTTCTCATGAAGGCATATGAATAAGTACACTAACAGTAGCTACAGGGAAGCAAGCTAAAGAACACATTGATGGCAATGCTATAGGTTATGAAAGATAGTCTTATTCAGTGACAAAGAACAATGAAATCAATTATATTAAGCAGAGCAATCAACTGTGTAAAGAATGGAGGGGGTTATTTATTATCTTTTCTAGGAAATTATAATGAAGGTTTTTGGCCATAGAGAGTTAAGTAAAATGCACATAGTTCCTGCACTTTGAAATGAAACCCAGATGCATAGATGATGCCACAGTTACAAAAATGTCTTGCCCAAAAAATACAATAGATGCAGAAGTTTTCAAAAACCCTTAATAGGGTTAAGCTTCAAAATCTTATAAGAATTGAAACAATAGAAAATAGAGAACAAGTTTTTGAGTGTTTATAATAAGCCTAGTCATGGCCTAAAAACAAGAAATATCCCTTCATTTTCCCAGATGTTATGAGATGAAGCTTGGTCATAGTTAGACAAGAATCAAACACCTACATGAAGATATGGTCGTGACCAATGAAGTTAAGAATGTCTCATTTTTTAGTGCAAAGATTGGATAACCCAATAAATGTAAGATTTTTACAAAGAATATGGTGTACTTGTTTTTGAAAAGGCGTCGAGCATTTCATATATACAAATTTTTTAAAAGAAATCTCCATCATTTCTTAATAGTCGCGGCTCTAAGGGCCATTTTTATATAGGAAATGTGTGAAATCATTAGAAAACTACAGAAAATGTATAGTGAATGCATGGGAAGGACAAGTATGCATAGGAGAACAAAGTGATTCATCATTTTCAAACCCTACAAGCCCAGTTTTTTGAAGTAAATCACATTAAAAGATAAACAAAAAACTTACCAAGTTGTTCTTGTTGTTTTCCTGCAAGAAACTCTACACATAATCTCTATGGAGGTCCTCAGATCAAGCCCTATGTTGGCAGTCAAAGAAAACTTCCAGAGAGCTTGAGGTGAAAATAAAACAAAATGAAATGCCCTTTGTGTTGGTCAAGTTTCCTTTTAGGGTTTCAACCCTAATTTCTATCGATAAGTGACTAAAGCATTTTTCCTTTTCATTTTATTTTTGCAAATGAAACTAATATGCCTGTGGCTCCTTTGTGCCTTAGTGATTTTTCATTCATTTGTAAGTTTTCATATGCCTTTGTATGATGCTTAAGAGTCCTTTGGACTTGGTCTTCTTTTTGCATTTAATCATTCATGGTCGAATATATGTATTTTCATTTTGCATCCACTTTCAAATGTAAATCATTTGACTAAGTGATATATTAAATCACTTAGTTAAGTGTTATTTTAATGAAAAGTGATATGCAAATGCTTTGAATGAATTAGCTAGGCTTTGATGTTTTTTTGCAAGAATATAGGAGAAGTTAAGGAGATTTGCTAACAAAAGGAGAGCATATAAGGGCCTTTACTCACTTTGTTGGAGGTTATGAGAGCATCTAGTAGGTGATTTTGCATGCCTTTATGTTTGACCTAGTCAAACTTGACTTCTTCAACACATTGGGAGCCTTTTTGGAGAAGATCTTGTTGCTATATTTTTGGCTTTTGGAGGCATCTGACCCCAATTAGTTTTCAGTTCCTCTTTTGGTGGATTTTGGGAGGAAGTTTATGGATATAGTCACTTTTTTGACTCATTTGTACTCATTTTTTATTATGCATTTTGTACTTAGTGACTTTGGAGTCCTTCTGTATATTTTGGCATACTTTGTAGCTCATTTTTGACATGTATGATAGTTGGTGCCTTGGATATTAATAAAGATAAGTTGTTTTTCCTACTTGAGTTTTTTTGTTCTACTGTGTGTAGTTCATTAATGTATGCAATTTCTTGTGAAAGTACTTCATTCCTGGTGATTGATTTTTTATTAATGGCACCTTTGTGCAAAAAGGGTATGCTTTTTGTAGGTTATGAATTGTGTTGAAGTGCAAGTAGATCAAAGTTGTGAAGATTTCTTCCTTCTAGATTTATGTATTATAACCTTCTCATGAAACAATGATGCAAAGAGTATATAGATTTGAGTTGAGAAAAGATATGATGTGTTATTAGTTGAATTGTGTGTCCAATATGTTCTATAGGTCTTAGTTTAGTTTGGTGTATCACCTTCATAGTTTAGTTTTCATTTTCATTTTTTTTCAGCTTATGTTTTTTCTCTCTTCCCTTTTCCTCGTCAAGCAGTAGAGTAATCTAGGTGATAACCATTTAGGAAGTTGACCTTCATCAAAGGTTTGGTCTCATTTAAGGTACCCACACCTTGGGATCATTCTCATGCTTTCACTCAATTGTTGAATTTCATATTCAACAAGGTGCAAATCTAGGAGATAATAGTTGTCACAATCAAATCAATAATTCTAGGCCACACTTATGAAAATAAGAACTCAGAATCTCCTAGAGATTGATATAGAACATCATCCAAAGACTCAAGTATCTCCTCTTAATATGTCTCCTCCAAATTCTAATCCAAAGTATCCACACTCATGTCAAACTATGAGGAATGATCATGTAGAGAATAGACAAGAGGGTCAAGGTGTTCCCTTACAACAAATGATGAATCAAATTCATCAAAGAGAAGATGAATATCATCAATAGTGTCTCCCAAATATGTAGTATGTGTCTCCATAATCAAATCTGAAATACTTGTCAAGAGATCATCCCACAAAGTTGAATTTGAAAGACAATGTATGTCTTGCACCAAAGAATCATTAGAAGCTTTCAAAGAAGCAACACTAGAATCTAAAGTAGAAATAATAAATGGAGGAGATGGAATGCAAGGTTCAAGAACGGGATCACTTGTGAGAATACCCAAGTTCAAGTAACCAAAATTTTCCTCAAAATCAAAGTCCACACTAGAAGTGTGATCATCATCCAAAGGATCAAAGCCATCATTAGGAACAAAATCTGAAAAGGAATACAACCGAGATGCATGATCAACCACCCCAGTAGCAAGTATCTCTTTGTTCTCTACTCCATTATGAGTAACTTGATAGATGGAAAGAATATTATTAGACAAATTAGGTACACACAATACATCATCGAAGGTTCCATCCTTTACATCAATAGATCTCTTCCTAGTTACATTCATATATGTATTGTTACCCATCAAAATAGGTGGCATAGATACAATACTTAAGATCAATTGTTTATCATCTTTCTCAATTCCACATTGTTTCAATTGTAATCTTATGTCTTTTAGTTTGGTGAAGAAGCCTTGTATTATATTGAAACTTGAAGGACTTAAACCTATTAGCTCATTCTCTAATTGATGGCCTCTTAATTCATCTTGTGAACCAAATATTTTTTCCAATGTTATCCAAACTTCAAATTTGTTGTAGACAAAGATTCAATATGAAAGAGAAAATCTAGAGATACAAACATACATAAGGTTTCAAATGCTTCATCACACTTATTAAACCATTTTGTCTTCTCTACATCAATTTTTCAATTTCTAGTCTCATTGTTATCCTATATAATCCATAATTTTTCAAGTAGAGTGACATTTTACTTTTCCAATAAAAATAGTTATAGGGTGTTAATATAGGAACTATTGATTGATCCATTTTAGGAAAAAGTGAAGATTATTTGTGAGTGCATGAAAAGAGAATGAAAATTGTAAAAGAGACACCAAGAGAAACCCCCACCCCCCTTTCCACTAGTCTCATAAATCAAACCCCCAAGATATTACAACATTGACACTTTATGATTAGTTCGTTTACAAATCCTTTTCCAAGATACAATGCTCAATAGGCCCACAATGACAAAAATTATAAATTATAATACAAAACAAACTAGAGAAAAAATCTGAAAAAATGGCCCTGTAGTTCTGCATTACTCTTCAATACCTTTCCAATGCTTACTCACTTCAAAAAACGGAGCTTTGAGGTGAAATTTAAGGCTCGTTGAAGAAAACATGCAAAAACAAATTCAACCTCCAATATCTAGCAGAAAATGGAAAAAAAATATTTTCAAAACCTTTCTAGATGGATATTTCTTTTCTCCATCTTTCCAATGATATCTCATTTGCCAAAAATGGACATCATGGAAAAAAGTTATGTTTTTTTTTTTTTTAAATGGTTGAATTTATCCTACAGTGACGACCCCCTTGACAAAATAAGAAATTTTCCAAAAAAAAAAAATTATATGAGAATAGGGGTTTTAGGGCCTTCTGAATACAATGTCAATGTTTGTTTGGGACGAAAATTCTCCTACAAAAATATGTTCACCAGATCTGAGCTTCAAACCCTTGTTTGCTACTATTTCATATGGTGGTCAAATTGAGTGAAATAAAAGTCAAATCTAAATTTCTTGAGCTTCATAGATGCAATGAGACAATAAAAATTCCTCCATTATAGCCAAAATAGATGCAATCACTAGACCTCTCCAAAAACACACATGTAAATATAGGATTAGCAGATCTTCATAATTGTTTTTTGATTCTCTAGATCATTTTAAACGTAGGAGAAGAGCATACACAAATTTACAAGATCATACAAAAAATCCAGTCTCTTAATCAAGAATCCAAGTACTCAATACCATGTTATAAATCTAAAATAGATTGAATAACCAATATCTTCTATTAGAGAGATGATCTGTAAAACTATAAATAAAATAACACAATTACAGACCTGAGATTCCAAGAGTTGTGAAAATGTCAAGATGAAAAAATTGCATTAGGATCTCAAAGAAAATCTATAGAATAATGATTGCATGCATCATGAAAGTAAAAATAAATAAGCAATGGAAATTACTAACTAATGAGAATTATTTTAAGGAAAGAGATTACCAAGAAATAAAGAAGCCAAACTAAGCACCACCAAATGCAAAGAAGACAAGAATTTGATAAGGAGAAAAAATAAGAAAAACCCCAATATTATGAATGGAGGCAAAACGCCTAAGAATGATACAAAGAGAGAGATAGCACTTAAGCCTTAAGCTTTCTTGCTTGAATATGAAGAATGAGAGGAGAGGCACCTCAATATATAGAGGTGAGAAGATGAGATAGAATGTAACTCCCAACTCAATGAATGCCACAATTCATCTATGTGTGTGCAATGTGTCAAGAACCTCTTAAGGAGGTGGCTACAAATATTCCTTAATAAAGGAATCAAAAATAAAAATGAGTCATCCTCACACATGTGTGAGAAGACAAAAAGACAAAAGACCTATAGTGATTTCTTTGGAATATTCCTACAAGTTAATAAATAATTACAATTAAAGAATAAGCTTTACCAAGTAAATATTAATATTCTTACATCCCCCCTTAAGCTTTACTTGGGGATTTTACATCAAACCATTCATGTTAGAAATGAAAGCAACACTAATTCAATGGAAATCTGATTCAAATAAATTTTTGCAATCTTTTAAGTGTGCAATAGCAATGGATATTGTAACATGAAATTGAAACTATGCTTCACAAAGATGCAAAATCCTAAAACTTAACACATAACACAATGACAGTGTTTATCGTGGAGAAAACCATTTCGGGTAAAAACTCCACACAAGAAAGAGGCCCAATGTTTGTATTAATCTACAAAATATTGTACAATACAATAACAACACCAATCTCTCCTTCAGTCTTCAATTTGACACCATTCTGGCAGCACCTAAGTGCCTAAAATCTCTATTGCAGCAACAAATACATGGAAAATACTTATAGAAAATGTTCCCTCTTCACCGAAGGTGTCCACACTCTCTCTCCTCTAAGTGTTCCACATGCAAGCATCAAAATGGCACCATCATGTAACTTCCAAGTGTCAAACTATGACTCATCCAAAGTTGGGTGCCCATATCCAATAATGGAATCTTACAACATCTTATGACATTTCATAACCATCATAGATACCTCCAATATGCATCCTATTCAAGATAGGCACCTGGGTCTAAATATAGAAAATATACAACTAACATATCTTTCATATGTGTCATAGAACCTTAGAATCTTATGACAACTTGTAGTTGTCATAGATTCACTTACCAAAAATTATGACAGTTATCATACATGCCAAAAATATTAGATTCCTCAAGGGAAAACGCCTACCCTCATTTACTTTTTTTTTTTACAATTGCCAATAGTAAGTGTCACTCCATAATTACTTCTAGTGACTCTGAAATTACCCCTGTCAGTGAAACTAGTATATCTCCTCATGGATAATTACATATAATAAATGGAATAAATATAATACTAGGATTTACAAGGTTAATAGCACCTTATCCCAACACTTCAATGGGTTGTAATCCAATATTTTTATAATGAAAGAGAAATTTATCTTTACAAAGAGCTTTGGTGAGAATATTTGTTACGTGATCTTCACCTTTACAGTACAAAAGAGAAATTTGTGAGTCTTCAATTTTCGCTCTAATGAAGTGATTTTGAAGAGAAATGTGCTTGGTCCTTGCATGAAAATTTGGATTCTTTGTCAAAGCAATAGCATTTTGATTATCACAATACAAAGGAGTGGGATCCATTTGAGGTAGACCCAATTCTTCAAGTAATCTTCTTAACCATAATGCTTATTTGGATGCATTTGTACAACCTTTATATTCATCTTTTGTAGAAAAAATAGAAGTAGATTGTTGTTTCTTACTATTCCATGAGATAGCACCTGATCCAAAAAAAAATTAATAACCACAAGTGGATCTCCCATCATTGGGATCACCTCCTAAATCTGAATCAGTATAACCTTCTAAAGAAAAATCACAATTCGCATCATAAAAAAGACCAAGATTAAGAGTGCCTTTAACATATCTTAAAATTATTTTTTCAACTTTAAAATGAGTTTTTGTGGCTTAGACATAAATCTAGAAACCAATCCAACACTATAAGAAATATCAAGTCTAGTAAGAGTTAGATAATTTAAACTTCCTACTAATTGCCTATATAAAGTAGGATCAACAAAAGGAGTTTCTATATCAACCATTAATTTAGTTCCTAATTCAAAGGGAGTAGAAACACACTTTGCATCATTCATTTTAAATGTATCTATGAGATCTTTAGCATATTTATGTTGAGAAATAAAAATACCTTTAGGTGTTTTCCAAATTTGCATATCCAAAAAATAATGTAATAGGCCTAAATCAGTCATTTGAAATTGTTGATTGAGTTGAGACCTAACATCACTAATCAAATTGTTAGAACTTGAAGTGATAATTAAATCATCAACATATAAAATTACAATCACAATATCATTTTCACTATGCTTAATATATAAATTTGGTTCATTTTTACTTCTTATGAAACCATGAAATAGAAAGAAAGCATTAATTTTTGAAAACCAGTCTCTAGGAGATTGTTTTAAACCATAAATCAATTTCTTCAATTTATAAAAAATATGTTCATTACCTTCCTTAATGAAACCCAAAGGTTGAGACATATAAATTTCTTCATGTAAATCACCATTTAAAAAAACACTTTTAACATTCATTTGATGAATAGGCCAATGCATATGAGAAGCTAAAGGAAGAATTAATTTAATACTTGGCATCTTAGCTACTAGGGAAAATATTTCATTATAATCTAAACCTTCCACTTGAGAGAAAAACCTAACAACTAATCTAGCTTTAAACCTACTAACTTTATTTTGCATTAACCTTAGTTTTATATAACCATTTGCATGAAACAAGATTCTTACCTTGAGGTAAAGGAACTAAATCACAATTTTTATTAGCAATTAAAAAATCATATTCTTCTTGCATAGCTTTTTTCCAATGAGGTTGATCTTTAGCTTGTTCATAATTTTGAGGATCATTTGTATTCATAACTTGAGACATCAAAGCATAATTACAATAGTTTTCTTTTCTAGCTTTAGATTGATTCATTCTAGCTAAAATATCCTCACTTTCTTGTATGAAATTTTTAAACCATTTAGGATTTATTTTAGATGTAGAAGTATCATCACTAGAAGAAGAATCATGAGGATAAATTTCAACATGTTCATCATCACTATCACTATGAGTAAGAGATGCATTAGGATAGTTAAGAGAAGATTCAACTTGAGGATTATCCTCCACAACAATAACTTTATTTTGAGAAGATTCAATATCATGTACTTTAGAACAATCATGAACACCATTTTCATAAATGCATACATCTCTAGTTCATAAATGCATACATCTCTAGCAACTTTAACTTTTTTAGTAATAGGATTATAAACTCTATAAGCTTTAGAATGTTCATCATAACCAATTAAAATATGATAAGAATATTTAGGATCTAATTTTTGCCTCTTTTATTTAGGTTTGTGAACATAAGAAATTGAACCAAAAATTATTAAATGTTTAAGATTGGGCTTCCTACCAAACCAAGCTTCTTCAAGAGTTATATCCTTTAAAGCTTTTGTAGGATTCCTATTAATAATATAAGTAGCACAAAGCATAGCTTCTGCCCAAAATTTATAAGACATATTTTTATTATGTAACATACATCTAGCCATTTCAACAATAGTTCTATGCTTCCTTTCGGCTACACCATTTTGTTGAGGTGTATATGGAATAGTTATCTCATGCTTAATACCAAATGATTTCAAATAACTATTAAAATAATTGTTCACATATTCTTTTCCATTGTGAGTTCTAAGAATTTTAAGTTTAAAACCAGATTGCCTTTCAACAAATTTATGAAATTCAGAAAATATATCAAGAACTTGATCCTTACTATGAAGAAAATAGATCCAAGTTCTAGAATAATCATCAAAAAAATTAAGTGCATACCTTGATCCTTGGATGGACTTATTCTCCATGGGTCCCAAAAGGTCACTATGAACTAGGTGCAACTTATGAGTTTCCCTCCATGATTGACCTTGTGGAAAGGGCTCCCTATGCATCTTACCACTCATACATTCTGTGCATACAATTTTAGATGGAACAATACTAGGAAATCCATCTACCATATTAAATTTTTGCATCAAAGAAATATTGTTAGCATTAATATGACCAAGTCTTTCATGCCAAACATTGAAATCAATGGTAGATTTTAAAGAGCATCTAGATTGAGAAAATTCATAAAATTTGAACAAATTATCCTTATCTAATTTAGCATTAGCAATTACCTTGTTTTGTTTTGGATCAATAACATAACACATATCTTTGTAAAACTCTATTTTATAATCTTGACAAAGCTTAACAATTGAAAGAAAATTAGTCTTTAATTCAAGAACATATAAAACATCATGCAATTTATCATTAAGAACATTCATATCTCCAATTGCTTCTACTTTACAAGTATGAATTTTCAAGACTTCTCTAGGTGATTTGGTGACATCCATGCTCATTCATTGTTGTTTCTCATCCTCTCTAACCATTCCCAATACCCATTTCACAGATTTTGTGGAGGATTCTTTACGGCTTTTCCAGGAAAATCTTCATGGTAGCGGAATGAAGTGTTGGTCTTGCTCTCTCCAGGTCCTTCTTGGCATGATTATTTGTGGAAGATATGGCATCCATGGCTCTTGTTGGCATGGATTTCATGACCAGTTATTTCTTGATAAGATATCTTTGATTTGTAACCCTAAATGGGTTAGGATTAGTTATTGTTCATCACAGTTATACCTAAGCTATAAAGGAAACACTTGTAAATTTTAAAGAGGTTCTTCCTCTGGCCTCTCTAGGGTCTATCTATTGTAGATACTGCATTCTTGTATTCTTCCATTGTAAAGATTGATTCTAATCTTTTATATTAATAAAGTTTTGTTATTATCATTGTTATTTCTTGCATGTTTGTGTAAAATATGTTTCCCTTCACGTTTGAATTTATTTTTTAGCTATTTTTTTGACGTATTATGTTGTTTAGAAGCAGGAATAAACACATTTATAATCTTGGTGCATCACCTTCCTTTCATTTCATGTTTCCACTGTGATTTGTTAGATTACGGTAGTGATAGGGTTTTCATTATGTTGGGTTAGACCAACACAATTGCACTTAGTTTAGAAGAGGAATTTGACCTTCTCTAGAGATTCAACCTCATTCACGCAAGCTCAAAACAATAGGCCTTATCAGCCTCAAAATCAAGGTTATCAACAAAATAGGCCACCTTATCAACGATAAAATCAATGGAATCATACTAAGCCCATGAAAAACATGCATACACCTGCTGCCATCAATTCTAATTCTTTGGTCCCAGTGCAGAATAATATAGCACAAGAGTAGGAGTGGTGTTACCCTTGTGAGCAAGCTCATAATCAAAATGCTTGTCAAAATGGCGAGTTTGTGAAAACTTTGGTAGCTCAAAATGAGACCTCTACTTCAGAGCAACAGGTTAGAACAAGCCAAACAACTACTAGTAATCAAAATTATGCATGTGAAGACTCCTCATTTTTCATTTGGGATCAAGAGGATTTTTGTGGTGTAAATCAAGCAGATGATGATGCAATAGCCCATAATACAAGATCAAAGAAAAGAGCAATGGAGGGTGGTGCATCTTCCATGGTTGGGCAGCCATCAGCTTCCCAACCATCTCAAAATTTTGTAAATATTGGACCAACAAGTGGAACAATAGAAGTTCCACAATCAAGTCAGCCTATTAATAGGCCTAAACAAGTGGTGGAGCAGCCTAAGATCACACAAGCAACAAGAACATAATTTGTTATTCCAAAGGTTCCTTCTAAAGTTAGTCTACTTCCTTTCAACATAGTGGAGAAAATGAAGAAATCCAATCTTAATGTTACTATGTGGGAGGGTGTATCTATCCCATCACAAAGTGATTTACTACAATAGGCTTTTAAGGAACATAAAAAATAGAGGATGTGCAAGATGAAGAGCAACCTACTTCATCAATCAACCTAGTGCAGCCACAAAAAGAAGAAGGAAATCCAAACACAATCAATAAGCCACCTCCCTTCTATCTTTATTTAATTATTGGAAATTATATAGTGCATAATTATATGATAGAATCTAGGGCAGGTAGTTTTTTTATGCCTAAGGGGATTGTTGACATGCTTGGTATCAAGTATAAACTGGTGACCAGACAAGTTTTACAATTGGATGGCACTACTTTCAATACCATGGGGGTAATTAAGGACTTAAATTTTTCCTTGCAGGCATATCCCGATTATGATGTGTTGCAAGACATTTCATTCATAGACCTCCCTACTAAGATAGGTGGGTACTTGTCTACTAATTGGTCTCACATGCTATTTAGAACTAGATATGGCACTAAAGCAACCATAAAATCTGAGCCCATAGAAAATTATCATATTGAACCTTACACTCCTATTCCAATAAACATGAGCCTTACATTGCATGATCAAAAAGAGGGGTGTTCTATTAATGATCCCACAAATCCTTTAGAGAAAGTACCTGATTGTTTGTTGGATGAATGGGGAAATTCTTTACATTTTGATCCATTTGTTGTTGTTGAATTAGAGGATACGGGTCTTGGCACTTATTGCATTCATGAGGAGAATGCTCCTATCCCCAATCTCATAAAATCTCAAGAGGATGTAAGGGGACTATGGATTTTTTTCTTGATGGTTCTAAAAATAGGAATGGTGTTGGTGTTGATGTTATGATAGTATCTCTGAGAAAGGAGAAATATTGCTTCTCTTTCATGCTTCAATTTAGTTGCAATAACAATGTGGTTGAGTATGAAGCACTCATCCAAGGTTTGTAACTTGCACAAAAAAGAGATATCAAAATGTTACGGGTTTTGGGTGATAGTGAATTGGTTGCTCATCAAGTCCAAACTCAAATCTCAACCAAGAACAATCTTCTCAAATACTAAAAGCATAGGGTTTGCGATTTGATAAAGGACTTTGAAGGTTTTAACATCCAAACAATTCCAAGAGATCAGAATAAACACACTGATAGACTTGCAGCAGTTAGTGCTTAGTTTGACATACCAACACATATTGCAAGTAAAATGGAGCAGCATATTAGACTTGTAGTGAGGTCTGCTATCCTAGATAATCAAGATCACTGGCAAGTCTTTGATAGTGACCAAAAAATAATGAATTTATTGCAAGAGGAGGCAGAATTTTTTAAAAGAAATCAGCACAAGCTGCAAAATCAATATGGTGATCAGATTGTGCAAATAAGTAGAAACAAGCTACCAAGTGGTCTTATCACTCTTGAAGGTATTTCCAACCCTGATGGTTAGTTAATGTAGAAAAATATGAACTTAGTTTCAAAGAGGGGTGACTTCAAGCCAATAGAAATTTTAGAGGGCAAGTCTCTAAACTTGGGAAAGGTATGCTCTATTGTTGAACATGATGCTTTCATAGATCTCTACAATAGATACAACGATTTAGTTGCTTGGACTTATGAAGACCTAAAGGGTTTTGACCCAGGCCTTTCCCAACATACTATTAAATTAGATCTTGATGCCAAACCTATAAGGAAAAAACGAAGGCCTATAAATCCTAAAATTGAGCCTTTAATGAAAAAAGAGTTGGCCAAATTGATTGAGGCTAGAATAATTGTTGCCATCAAGCATTATTCATGGGTGGCAAATCTTGTTCCTATCAAAAAAAAGAATGGGGAGATAAGATTTTGTGTAGATTTTAGGGATCTAAATAAAGCATCCCTAAAGGATCATTATCCCCTTCCCTCCATGGAGAAGATTTTGCAAAGAGTCAGTGGGTCAAAAACGTTTTCTTTCTTGGGAAATTACTCAGGCTATAACCAAATTCTTGTCCAAGAATTTGATCAGCATAAGACAACATTTACTACAAAGTGGGGCACCTATGGTTATTATAAAATGCCTTTTGGTCCAACCAATGCAGGTGCCACTTTTCAGAGAGCCATGGATATGGCATTTCAAGGTGTGTTTAGATAGTTTTTTTTGGTCTACTTGGATGATATCACAATGTTTTCAAGCATGCAAGTGACCATTTTAGTCACCTTGAGCAAGTATTTCAGAAATGTAGGTAATATGATATTTCCCTAAATCCAAATAAATGTGTATTTTCCACTGATCAAGGCAAGATTCTTGGGCACATTGTTTCAAAGGATGGCTTGTTCATTGATCCCACAAGAGTAAAATCCATCTTGGCCATCCCACTTCTTGGCCACAAGAAAGGATTACAAAGTTTCTTGAGCCAATTAACTTTTTGAGGAGGTTCATCCCAAATATTTTTGCTTTGGTAAAGCCTCTTACTTCTATGCTCAATAAAAATATGGTTTCCAAATGGATCAAGGAAGGTAGAGATAGCTTTGAGGCTATCAAACAAGAAATTTCTCAGGATCCTACCCTTGTCAATCCTAACTATGACAAGGATTTCATTATTTATACCTTTGGAGGTGAAGCAAGTATATTAATTGTACTAACCCAGTTAAATAAAGAAAATTTGGAGTATCCCATTGTTTTATTTAGTGAAGGGCTTAAAGATTATGAAGTCAAGTATAGCTACATTGAAAAGTAAGCTCTTGTTGATGTTAGATAATTGAAAAAAATAATGCATATGTTGTCCAATAACAAGATACAACTAATGGTGCCCCATTCTAGCATTAAGGAGTTCTTGTTGAATAGAGATGTCAATTAAAAAAGGGCTGGTTGGATCACCAAGGTGATGGAGTATGACGTTGACATCGAGATCACCAAGATAGTAAGAGGAAAAGGGTTGTGTGAGCATATTGTCTCAACATTTGAGACTCCTACAGAGGTTTCCCTTGTGCTATAGGAACCACAAGCACAAAATGCAAACATACAAGGCAGCTAGGTGCATGATATCACTACCTTTTTACAAGAAGGTAGATATCCTTTAGGTCTAGATAGTTCCAAAAATAAGACATTTCAGATTACAGTCCATCCACTATGTAATAGTGGACGACATACTATTTAGAGAGGACTTTAATGGAGTCCTATTAAGATGCATAGAAGTAGATCAAGTCAGCAGATTGCTAAATGAATTCCATGATGGCTCTTCAGGTGACCATTTTTCTACAAGAACTATTGCTACAAATATCATGAGGACAAGTTATTATTGGACAACTTTGTTTGATGATGCTCACAAATGGGTGAGAAATTGCAAAAAGTACGCTTTATTTTTTGGAAAGCAAAGGTTGGCTTCCCTCCCTCTTCATCCAATCCAAGTTTATCAACAATATACACAGTGGGGTTTGGATTTTATTGGAATGATAAATCCACCATCAAGTGTTGGTCATAATTGGATTTTAACAACCACATATTACTTTACAAGGTGGACAGGGGCAATTTCTTTGAAGGATGTCATTGATGCTTTAGTTTTAGAATTCCTTGATGGATTTTTTACAAGATTTGGTACTCCTTCCATGATTATTTTTTATAATGCCAAGGAATTTACTAATGCTCAGATCCTTGATTGGGAAATGAAGCATGGAATTTACTTGAAGACCTCATCTAATTACTATCCTTGAGGTAATGGCTTGGTTGAGTCTTCAAACAAAAATCTGATCAAAATTATCAAGAGGACCATTGAGGACAACCAAAGGGTCTGGCATAGTAAGTTGAAGACAACCCTTTGGGCTAATAGTATAACTCCCAAAAGAGTGGTTGGTAACTCTCCTTCTATTCTAGTTCATGGAAGGGAAGCAAGGTTACCATTATCATTGGAGTTGTCTTCTCTTGATTTGGCACATTAGCTAGAGTTAGAGGAAAATTATGCTATGATGGTAAGATTGGATGAGCTCTTGAAACTAGAGGAGACAAGGAACAAGTCTATGCAATTCATAGAAGGGCATCAAGCACAAAAAAAAATATATTGAAAAAAAATTAGTTCATAGAGTGTTCCAAGAGGGAGATCTAGTGCTGAAATGGGATGTTGATAGAGCCAAAGATAGAAGAAATTCTAAGTTTGATACCATTTGGAGTGGCCCATACATCGTCACCAGCTGCATGGAGGCCAATACATTCAATCTTTCCAATTTGGACGGTGAGGTTCTTCCAATCTTAGTCAATGGGATTCATCTCAAACCTTATTTCTAGTAGGTTTTGAGATTTCATGTATCTATTGTAAATGTTTTTCTTTCCTTGAACTGCTTTGCACACCCTACATTCTCCTTAAGGGAATGTATGTTCTTATTTTCCATGCTTTCCCCCAAGTGCAACTGCACATGTTTTGTTTTGCTTTGAGTAGGCCCAATTGTTGAGTTTTTCCCCTTCATGACCCTATACCCAATGCATTGATAAGGCCCCTGGATTCCATGATTAGCAGGAAATCATCCCACAAAATTCACCAAAAATGTTGACATTTCATGCCACCCTCAAATGACCCATCATTGATATTTGATTTAAGTGATCCTACATGGGCCATCTTGCATGAGTTTTCCTTGGGGGTTCCTAAAATTGATTGTCCCAAATTTTTTATTTTTCAAAGTATCCCTTACCTGCTTACCTTCATGCTTGCTTTCTCCATCGTTCCCTTCCTTAGCCCTTTTTCTTCTAATTATTTTAAGTGTCGTCATTCAACCTTAACCTTTACCTTCTATCAATCTCTTAAGGTAACCCTCAGGCCTTACCTCTAACCACTAAAGCTCACCTTGGATTTTCTCAAAATTTGTCTAATTTTGGCTTCAGGGGTCAGTAATCCCACTTTTCTCTTCCATCCTTCTGCCTCCTTCCTCTCCTTTTCCATTTTCACCTTTTAGCCTTCATTCTTCCCTCTTCCCTCTTGCCGCTTTCATTTGCAAAGTGTAAGCCTTTGATCCGACCTCTGACCTTCGACGGTCCAAGGTCTAACCTCTAAAATCTCTCTCTTCAAGCCTTTTTCTTTCTTCTCCTTCTCCTTCTCCTTCTCACTTTACTCTTTTCTTCTGAAATTAACTAAGTGCCAGGGTTTTGGTTTGGGCCTTCAACCTTCCCCTTACCTCTGATTAGGATGAAAATAAGGTCCACCCAATGTATGAACAAAATGATGGACCACTTATTTTCCAAGGCCCTAAACACCTCAAATTATGCAAAATAAGATGCTAATAACAACCAAAAATGCAACCTAACTATTATAGCAACTATGGGGGATGTTTTTAGAGAATAAAAAGTTGTGTACCTAGCCAGAAATTTGTTTTTGATCTATGGAGGACTCATTCACCTTCAGTGGCGAATGGGTCCTTTTAGGGTTTCAAAAAACTGATTTCAGGATCATGTACCTTGATTTTTGTACTCTTAATTTCCCGGTTATCAAGTTTTGGAAGTCTATAGTTAATTTTGTAGAGCTCTTTCCATGATCTTACACTTTGAATGATAACTTTAGCAACTTTGCAACTTTGAAAATCTTGCTCCAAATCTTTCTCAACTTGATCTTCAACTTGTAAATCTATAAACACACACTCAAGGGCAAGAAAACTTGTTGATTTGTTAGTGAATGGGGGTTTGCCTTAGTCAAACCCCTTATAGGTAATTAAACCAAGTGATGAAATTAAGGAAATGAAGCACGAACATGGAATAATGTAATTGATATCACCTTGGATTATGTCTTGTGAATCAAATTTGCAAACAATCATGAAGTTGCCATGAAGAATGTAGATCTTGGATGTAAGATGATGCTTGTAAATGGATCCTCAATGCAACACTAACTTCTTATCTCAACACACATGAATGCATTAAACCCTTGACATGATGATATGATCTTGAATTGCTGCAATAAACACTTGAAACCTACATTGAGATGCCTTATGAATGCCTTTGAAGTGCTCTATAATTCTCTTGTGAAGTATTAGGATGCTCTCTTGAAAATATTAGGTGAAACTGTATGAATTAACCCTTTATTTATACTAAATTAAGAGATTAACCCCAAAATTCAAAGAACTAAGGCTAATACCAGATCTGGGAAGAAAAAATTAAATTCCCACTAGAATGAAATTCAAAAAGGGGTCTCATTAAGGGAGGACCCATTTTCCACTGTGGGTGAATGGGTCTTGGCTAAGTTGCCAAGACCGAGCTTCAAGGGACTGAAAGAAACCCAAAAACCCATTCCATATCAGCTATCAAAGGAGGGTCTTGTTAAGGGAGAACCCATTCACCATCAAGGGCAAATGGGTCCTGGCTCAAATTACCAAGACCAAACTTTTCCCAGTGAAATAATTTGTTAATTGATTTTTGATTTTTGAGAAAGATCTTTGGGAGGTGTCAAAATTAAGGCCTAAATTTGAATCAAAAGAGGGTTAATAACTCCAATTAGCCACAATAAATTAAGACCGCCTAGATAAATGTGAAAGTGCTTTAAAACAATTTACAACACTTAAACAAGGTACACATTATGTATATTTGTATTCATAAAGGGGCCCATCAGGCTTAATTAAGAAAATACATCCTAGAAAAGTGTGAAAGTGGATTACAACACTTTACAACACCCTTACAAAGGACCAACTAAGGCATGTTTTAGTTAAATAAAGGTCATAGAATAGTGTGAATGTGTACAACACATTACAAAACTACTCCAAGACACTATTAGTTCAACTTTAATGTCAATTATCCAAATAAGCAAGGAAAAGGCTACTTTTTATGTTACTACATTTTCCCCCACTTTAGTGAGAGGATGACCCCATGTCAAACTCACACTAAAGTAGACATCCAAGACACTTAAGTATGCAACAATAACAAAGATACATGATCATACCCTATCAAAGGTCAAGAAAAATCAACAAAAAAAGTATCAAGCACAACCGATTCAATGCGATGTGAGGAGGTTGTTGATTGTCCATAACATAGGCTGCTCACTCTAGGGTAGTGGAACCTTAGTCTATCCACTAGGTGAGTTGTCCCAAAATATGTGTGTGCTCACTCTAGGGTAGTGGAACCTCATCCTTTCCACTAGGTGAGTTATCCCAATGAGGTGACAAATAAGAGAATCATGTTAGCCTCTCATACCATACTGAATTCATCCTCCTGACAACTTTGATAAGGCACCACAATTAAAATGATTTTCAATGTCATGTAAAAAATTTGCTAAAGGGTATTTTTATTTGTTTGTGTAACAGTCTTCCTCTTAGGGAGCATTGTGCCTAATGTCTCCAAGGGAGGACAAGTCAAAATCATCAGATCATCACCCATGGGATGCCTCATTCACATCATGCCATGAGAGTAGATTGTACAATCTTGAATAGAATCAAACCCAATGACACCACAAAGAAGAGGACACATCACAAGAAAAAAGGAAAATCATGCCATGAAATTTTTCCAAAATATGTCATCGATGTATGCCCCCACTTTAAAGAAGTTTCTACACCATCACTGTGAGAAATTTCTTTAAAGTAGCCAATTTTTTTGTCCTAAGACATGAGAGATTTCCTCGGAAAACCCTATGCCTAGTCGTATGTTTCCAAAGCAAGTTGTGTCATGAAATAGGAAGGAAGGGTTGCCCTCAAAAACACATAAGGGATCTATGGATTTGGTTAGAAATACCTATGCTACAATGTTACAGGGAGCATGAACTATCATCATTACCCAAATACACATAGAACTAGAAGAACAGATACAAAGAAAGTGAAACAAAGAAAAAGCTCTTCGTGTAAATAATATGGAATAGAAACATGAATAACTGACTCTGTGTCATCCCCAAAATGAAAACACAAAGACAAATGAAAAAGATGAAGAAAAATATTTTAATAATATGGAGAGACATAATGTTCATTATCCTAAAGGAAAACACAAGACAAATGAAAATGATTACAAATGGACAGAGAAGAATGAAGGTACACATAGAAGAATACATAAAAGATTGAGAACATCAATGAAATTTCCATGAGGGATCAGCATTTACACATGTAATCAGCTATTAAAGAAAATGAAAAAACTCTAGTAAGGCACATACTAGTCAAGCTAAAGCAGGTCATATGTATCCCAATATTGGTTAGTATAAATGGAAGGTGGACAACTATCCTAAGGGACAAGAGAAAGTGTTGAACTAGGGGAAGAACCAGATTCAACACTCTTTTTAGGAGATTTATCATTTAAACTCATAGAAGAAGAAAACAATGTATTCAACTCATCATGCACTTCTTCAACAATTTTTGTAATGTCAATGCCATCATCTAAGTTAATCACAACAAAGGGTTGAAAAACACCTCCATACAACATTTTTTTATGTTGTGCCAGGGTTTTGAGTCATCATGCATTGCTTCAGGTAGGTTCGGATTATGATTTTTTATGTTATTGTTTTTTTCTTGAATTTGTAATCTATGAGCAATAGCATGACGTCTACATCTATGCTCTCTAGCACTTCGATTTATTGTCAATTTTTTTTGTGTAAGAGTAGGTTTGTCAATCAAAGGTTCCTTCTCTTCCTTGGGAGGACTAGAAGGAATGACAGGAGGTTGGTCAACCACTTTCTCTTTGACTTTGTAAACTTGTTTGACTCTAAGAGGGACAATGAGTTTTTTTTGTACTATCTCATGGTATCTTGTGGGAAATTGGAGGAGGTTGTTCTATAGATTGTTCTTGTATGTTCATAAGTGTTTTTGGTTCAATCATTTTCTCATCAAGGATGGTTGGTTTGGTCATAGATTGAGGCATGTTCCAAAGGGATAGTTCCACTATTTTCTTTGCATTTAATTTTTATATGATTTGAAATCCTCATAAGGCTTGATAGGTTCCATAGGCTCTGGCCAAAATTAATCTAACGAAAAACTCCCTTTTATCGAGGCAAGATCGAATCTACTATGATGCACAGTGAAGATTTCTTACCAAATGGAAATTTTAAACATTTATGCACAATCGAAGGGATGACATTCATGGAGTGAAGCCAAGGATATCCTAGCTTCACACGAAATTGGTCCAATTATGGGATGATGGAGAATGGGAGTTTTAATTTTTTTGGTCCCACTTTTAGAGGGAGATCTATTGAGCCTGTCGTAGGGAAAGCAAATTCGTTATGTGTCTTGATCCATGCTTTCGAGTTGTCATATGTATCTTGATATAGATCATGCACATATAAGAATTCTTTTGTGATCACATTCTCTCCACAGATGGGATCAATCAATATCTCATTAGTGGGCTTATTATTGATTCAGCCAGCTATGTAAAGAGGACCAACAGGTGCATGTTTAGGTATTTCATTTTGTGAGAAAGCAATGTCAAGAGGTTGCTTATTCAAGCCCTTAGAGGTATAGCTTCGATAAATGATATCACATTCTTTATGGGAGGTAATTTCATATGATCATGATCTATATTAACATTGTTCTTAGTTTCATTAGGAGGATTTATTGTGGCATGTATATTATTATTGTCTTATTTGTTCAAGTATTCCTAAAGGAAGTAGTTAATGCTATAGATTATTTGTGTCTCATTTCGAGTTTTAAGAAATTTCCTTAGGTTTTGTATGATAGGAACCAACCTAAAGTCAATCCATTCACTAAGGATATGGGATTGTAAGTTTTCTAGTTGTTCATCTAGCTTGTCAATGACATCATGCACATTGATTATAGGAGGTGAAGCCATGGGTAATGAATTATGCAAACTATGATCCATGGAGGGTTGATTCTCAACACTATCAGAAAGAGAGTTAGAGCACCCAAGAACCATGAAAAGTGAGAGATCGTTGGGTATATGAGCCTTGAACTATGTCTTATAATAGTATTTTGAATAGGACACCAAGTTGTAAAGCTCATGCAAGTTTTACAAACCTAGTGTGCAAACCCTAGAATGGCAATGCAATAACCTAGAATGAAATTCAATTTTTAGAGTCTAAGCAATGCAATTTACTAATTAAACAATGTAATAAGCTGAAAATGAAATGTTTTGATGCAATTTTGAACTTTTAATAGTGCACTAAAATGAAGCAATTTAAGCTAAATGCAATGAAATTGGTGAAACAACAAATATAGAAACTGAAACAGATAGATAACTACACCAAACATAAGCTAAAAATTGAGATTTTAATGTCTTGAAAATGCAGATTTGTAGCTAGTAGGGACTCATTCGCCAGTAAGGGCGAATGGGTCCTGGTTAGGTCTTTCTAGAATTTTTCTATGGAATTCAGAGTCAATTTTAATGCATTTTTCAGATGCCAAAAGCTTCAGGTCAGACCTGATCAAGGACTTATTCACTAGTAAAAGTGAATGGGTCCTAGTTAGGTCTTTTTAAACTGTTTTTTAATGATTTTCAAGGTCTTAGTTATATCTTTCACTTCTAGGTTTGACACAATGAGATGCAACTTCAAATTTTGTAGAAATTCAATGCAAAAATGCAATAGAAAGATGAAATGCAAGACCTAGTTTGAAATGCAATTTTGTTTTGATTTTCAAATGCAATTTAATAAGATCTAAATGAGATGCAAAATGATTGATTTGTAATTTTCAAATTTAAGAAGTGCAAAACAATGCAAATCTAAAACCTATATGATATGCAAGATTTCAATGCAAGAGAAGAAACCCTAATTCAATGCAAATCTAAATGAAATATTTAACTTAAGATACAATGAGAGACTCCAAAAATCAAAAAATTGCAATGTTGAATGAGTCAGGTTCACCAAAAAATGATTAGGGTGAAAATAGGTTCCACCCAATGTATGAACAAAATGATGGACCACTTATTTTCCAAGGCTCTAAGCACCTCAAATTATGAAAAATAACATGCTAATAACAACCAAAAATGCAACCTAACTGTTATATCAACTATGGGGGATATTTTTAGAGAATAAAAAGTTGTGTACCTGGATAGAAATTTATTGTTTCTGAGCTATGGAGGACTCATTTGCCTTTAGTGGTGAATGGGTCCTTTTAGGGTTTCAAAAAATTGATTTCAAGATCCTGTACCTCAATGTTTGCACTCTTAATTTCTTGGTTATCAAGTTCTGGAAGTCTGTAGTTAATTATGTAGAGCTCTTTCCATGATCTTGCACTTTGAATGATAGCTTTAGCAACTTTGCAACTTTGAAAATCTTGTTCCAAATCTTGCTCAACTTGATCTTCAACCTGTAAATCTGCAAACACACACTCAAGGGCAAGAAAACTTGTTGATTCGTTAGTGAATTGGGGTTTGCCTTAGTCAAACCCCTTGTAGGTAATTAAACCAAGTGATGAAATAAAGGAAATGAAGCATGAACATGGAATAATGTGATTGATATCACCTTGGATTATGTCTTGTGAATCAAATCTAAAAACAATCGTGAAGTGGCCATGAAGAATGTAGGTCTTGGATGTAAGATGATTCTTGTAAATGGATCCTCAATGCAACATTAACTTCTTAGCTCAACACACATGAATACATTATAACCCTTGACATCATGATATGATCTTGAATTGCTGCAATAAACACTTGAAATCTACCTTAAGATGCCTTATTAATGCCTTTGAAGTGCTCTATAATGCTCTTGTGAAGTATTAGGATGCTCTCTTGAAAATATTGGGTGAAACTGTATGAATTAATCCCTTATTTATACTAAATTAGGAGATTAATCCCAAAATTAAAAGAAATAAGGCTGACACCAGATCTGGGAAGAAAGATAATTAAATTCCTGCCAGAATGAAATTCAAAAAGGGGTCTCATTAAGGGAGGACCCATTCGCCACCTTGGGCGAATGGGTCCTGGCTAAATTTCTAGGACCAAACTTCGGGGGACTGAAAGAAGGCCAAAAACCCATTCCAGATCAACTAACAAAGGGGGGTCCTGTTAAGGGAGGACCCATTCACCATCAAGGGCGAATGGGTCCTGGCTCAACTTACCAGGACCAAACTTTTCCCAATGAAATAAAAATTTAATTGATTTATGATAGTCGAGAAAGATCTTCAGGAGGTGTCAAAATTAAGGCCTAAATTTGAACCAGATGAGGGTTAATAACTCTAATTAACCACAATCAATTAATACCACCTAGATAAATGTGAAAGTGCTTTACAACACTTAAACAAGGTACACATTATGTATATTTTTATTTAGAAAAGGGCCCATTAGGCTTAATTAATTAAATACATCCTAGAAAAGTGTGAAAGTGTGTTACAACACTTTACAACACCCTTGCAAAGGACCAATTAAGGCATTTTTTAGTTAAATAAAGGTCATAGAACAATGTCAATGTGTACAACATATTACAACACTACTTAAAGGCACCATTAGTTTAGCTTTAATGTCAATTATCCAAACAAGCAAGGAAAGGGCTACTTTTTCCATTACTACAACCTCTTACCTTTCTTCAATAAGGTGTATCCCATCAGCCTGAACCTCAATTTATTCCTTCCTTCTTCGCACTCTCTAGTTTCCTGCTTTGTTTGGTATGTGGTAATTTTTCGGCCCAATGCCCGATCCCCGATGTGCAACACTAGTAGAAAATAAGTCAGATGAATGCATGGAGGAAACTGGATGCCCGCAACCCCACAATGGTCTATTGGAAGGTCTATGGTATGGCGAGAGTTGGTGGGTTATCAGTAAAGGTTCACCATGTTTTTTCCATCGACACCACAATGATATGTTGGAAGGTCTATGGTGGAGCGGTATCGTTTGATGTGGTAGTAACTGAAAAAGTGGTAAAATTTTAGTGCAACCCCACAACAATTCAAGAATGACTCAATAGGATTGCAGTATCTCACGAGATTGCGGTATCCTGAAGAAGGTGAATTTTTGGGCTTGACACCCCAACATTCCACATTTGGGCACATTTTTTTAGTAGTCGCCATTAATTCTCAACCTAATTAGCTACCCAAGCATGCTTTTTAGGGTTCAAGGATGAATTTAATGCATTTTCATGACTTCTCCAAGCAATTTGGTGGTATCCATGCTCATTCATTATTGTTTCTCATCCTCTTTGACCATTCTCATACCCATTTCATAGATTTTGTGGAGGATTCTTGTGAACCCCAATCCTTATGCCTGTGCAAGCATGATAAACAAACACTCAATTAGAATCAAATGCAAGTAAGAACAGGGATTCCCCATGAAATCCATTAGCAATGCTCAAAAATAGAAAGAAAATGAAGAAAAAGATAAGAAACTAAGATAAATCATATTCAAGCAATGCAAATCCTTAATCCCATGGGGGAATTGGTGCCAATTATGTGTAGAAATTGGCCCTTTCCCAACTCCTTTGTAAGCTTGATGATTTGGTGAAGATTGATCCACTTTGTTGATGAAGAAAAAGATGATTTTTTGATAAAACCTACAATAACCTAGCTATGGTGATGGTAAATTCTCAAGAAAATGGATAGATTGCTCTAAATATGAAGATATTAAGTTTGCTCTCAAATTGTGGATGATGATTAAGGAGAAGAGCCTCTTATTTATAGATTTGATTGAGAAGATAAGAGGCAAAATGGAAGAATGTGGGACTAAATTTCAACCAATGGCCAAATGTCACTTGTCACAATGCGAATGGATGAAGGTTGTGCACATTTTGATGAATAAGCCAATAAATGCTATTAGGTGGATTTCAAATTTGTGAAATGAATTGTTGAAGAGAGAAGGAAAATGACTTAAATGTCACTTGGCTCAATGCACAAGGACATGTAAGAGGAGAGTGAATGCTTTGTTGGATGTACAAATCCACTTGGAGAGATTTCAAATTTGGAGGAATATTCCATAAATATGTCATGTTGAGAGAAAATGCTAATTTTAATAAATCAATTAAATGCATTTTCATGTGCAAGTTGTGATCTCTAGAGGATGTGATAGATTAAGATTAAATTAATCAAAGGTTAATTAATTTAATGAGGGATTAGGTGATGTGACCATTTTCACTTAGATTTATGGGTTGATTTAAATCAAGATGAGAGGAAAATGATTTAATTAAATAAATGATTTGATTTATTTAACTAAAAGGGGATGATGTTAGATTAAATTAAATGGGTTTTATTTATTCAATTTAATAGGAGGACTTTAGAGATCTAATCAAATAAAAAGATTTATTTAATTAAATAGAGATGTAGAGTTAATTAAATTAAATTGATTAATTTAATCAACAGGGAAGAATTACTTAATTAGATAAATAATGATTTATTCAATTAAGAGATGAAAGGTGATGATAATCTGAGAAGATGATTTGGGACGAAATGATGTTAGTAGTCAGGATCAAGTGTGTCGGTCAATTTTCCATGTCTACAATTCTTCACAAATTTTCCAAGAAAATATTCACGGTAGGGGGATGGCATGTTGGTCTTGCTCTCTCTAGGTCCTTCTTGGCATGACTCTCCATAACAGGTATGGCATCCATGGCTCTTCTTGGCATGGATTTCATGAGAAGTTATTTCTTGATCAAATCTCTTTGATTTGTAACCCTAGTTGGGTTAGGGTTAGTTAGTGTTCATCTCAGTTATGTCTAAACTATAAAGGAAACACTTGTAGATTTTAAAGGTGTTCTTCCTCTGGCCTCTCTAGGGTTTTTCTATTTCAAACACTACATTCTTGCATTCTACCATTTTAAAGATTGCTTCTAAGCTTCTATATTAATAAAGTTCAGTTATTATCATTGTTATTTCTTACATGTTTGTGTAAAATCTGTTTACCTTCATGTTTGAATGTATGTTCTAGCTATTTTTTTGATGTATTATGTTGTTTAGAAGCAGGAAGAAACACATTTCTAATCTTGGTGCATCACCTTCCTTTCATTTCATGTTCTCCTTCTATCCTTTTTTCCCTATGATTTGTTAGATTAGGGTAGTGATAGGGTTTTCATTGTTTTGGGTTAGACCAACACAATTGCACTTAGTTTAGAAGAGGAATTTGGACTTCTCTAGAGATTCAACCTCATTCTTTCAAGGTCCCATAACCTCGAGGTTGTTTTCATTGTGTCATTACAACACTAAACTCTTGTTCGATAGGGTGTAGTTTTATGTGACAATAGTAACCTAGTTGTTTTTTCATTTTTTTGAAAATGATGTCTCATTTCCAAGTCCCTTATCATTTCTTACAACATTATATTTGATATCCTTGAGAGTGCTCATTACTTTTTCCCATTGTTCATTAGAAGTAGGAGTAGAAGTAGAGGTCTTCTCCGATTTATCCTTAGGATGCTTCAGAATCTTAACATCATCTCTCCTATTACTTTTTGTGTATTGCAACTTTAAATGCATCCTTTATCCCTTAGATGATAACTTATTTTAGCATCAAAGGCATTGCAATAAGTAACTAAACAAACTTGATTATTCAATCTTAAATTTGGTGGAACTCTATTCATTGCCTTTTAAAATTTGATGTTAAAATCAGATACCATTTCATTTTATCCTTTAGTGATGTTGTAGAATTAATTAAGCATAAACCTAGGGTCAATTTTATCTCCATATTGTTCTCTAAAAACCCTCTTGAATTCTTCCCATGATTGAATGTTTCCATCTAGTAAACCCCTGTGCCAATCCCTTACATCTTCAATCAATGACTGCATAAACAACTTCATCACCACATCCTCATGCTCTACCTCATAATCATCTAGCGAATTGAGGAAGATCCTCAAATGGTTCTCGTCAAACATTGCATTATTTCTGGTGAATTTTCTCAATATAACTCTGATATCATTGTCAATGGGATTAGGACAACCCGAGATCCGATCAAAACATAACTATTTGTACCTTGTCAATTACAAAGGTCGCCTATGAAATTGGTTTTCTTTGTTCCCATCATGCCTATTTTCTCCATATCTCCTACTTTGGGGTTTACATTCTTATCTCTAGATGATTTATGGGTGTTCTTATTCTTATTTTTGTTCAAAGGCTTGGAGGTAGAAATGGAATAGTCTACATGAGATGAAGGGTTAACTTCCATTGTGTTTTTAGGCTTTGATGAGGAAGGAATAAGGTCTTGTGAGCTAGATTCCATGGGATTCCTAGCAAGGAATGAAGATTTCAAGAAATCAATCTCCCTATATATCTTAACATTAGTTGACATGATTTGCATTCTTTCTAACTCCTTTAATTCCTCATTTTCCCTTTTCAATCTGGATTCAACAGTTTATGAGGGATTAGGCACTAGAGGCTTTTGAGATGTGGCATTATCATTAATAACCAAACCTTTCATAGGTTTTTTTTCTTTATCAATTGGTTGTTTTGGGACATTTGGTGTGGTATGTGGAGCAATAGTGCTTGTAACCATAGAATTGGTTAAAACAGTAGTGCTAGCACTTTTCATGGGATCGTGTAGCTTACTTTTATCAACAATTTCAGAAACAACAAGCCCTGTAATATCAATGGAAATTGTTTCAGGTTCTTCTTGGCTCAAGGCCTTCATCTTTTCCACTCACCTTCTCAGCATATCTCTTTCATATATAGCATTTCTAAGTTTTCCTCCCTCTCCTTTTCCTTTTTCTTTCTTATCTCATAGTGTATCTTAGCATCCATTTGGAGAGAATTAATTTCACCAAACACCTGATACCACTATGATGCAGACCCAGGAGGCTCAATTATGCTGATTAGGCCAATTTTACAAAGCAACATTCCTTTAAACCTATCACAGGACCATGAAACCTTGGGGCAGCAATTCATATGCCTTCAAACCTCCAAAATCACAAAAATATTCCATTGGTACAGACAAACACATGTCAAACTTGAAAAACCTTGTTTTAGGCACAATTCATGAGGGTTTATTGAAAATGACACTTACAAAGCCTCCCACACTATGCCATCCACTCATAAACTCATATTTTATCCCCAATATGCTCAAAAGTTCATAAAATAGCCATCCCTAACTTCCCATTGTCCAATTCAAGACTATACCCATCAAACCATGCACCTTTCCAATGGAATCCACCCCAGAGGCTCTCACAAAGTTATGAAAATCACTTAACCTGCACAAAAAAAAGTATTAACATGTTTATTATGCCTATCTAAGCCTATCCACCGAGTTACAAGTCTTCACAGTGGGTGGAAGGCTTAGAATGGCATTTTGACTCCTCTCACAACCCCCAAAACAATTAAATAGGCAGTTTCAGAAAAATAATGATTTCTCCCTCAATATGAACGTTAAAATCCTCAAATCAAATTCATTTGAAATTTAACTCATATTTATACACATTCCAAATGATTTTTAGAGCCAAAAGATACTGTACGGATCCGTACCAAGCCTGCAAAGTTCAGGAAAATAGGAAAAACATGGGGTTTGAGACCACCCGGCAGTAAAACAAGGATATCTCACTCAATTTTTAATGAAATCACACCATTCCAATTACAAAAGAAATTTTATTCAATTATCTATCCAACCATAATAGGCTTGTAGTGTAAAACAATACGTACAGGTCGTACAATGCACGGGATCAGCAATTTCTTAATGGAAAATACAAAAAAATAGCAAATTTCTTATTAGAAACTCATTCCAAACTTCTTCAACAGCCTCCCTTCGAGATATTCCCACAATATATCATGTTTCCATCTTCAAATAATTGCTTGAACTGACCAACTACCATAACCACCCTTTGTTAGAGTCTAAGATGACAATTTTTTGCCAATTTTGCTCTTAATCACTATCCCATTACAACTTGATCAACTTGATTTTGCAAATACCACCTAACTGACCTATTAAGCCCTCCAATACATTTAAAATGGTCATTGAGACCTTATTTAACATGGAATAAGACCCTACTCCCCATATCCCTTAAAACTCATGATTTCACATGGCTTTTGCATTATGAATCAAACTGACAAATTCAACTAAATGATTCAAAACCTTTTCAAATTACATTATGACTGGTCCTTTAGACCTTATTAAGCATAAATGAACACAAGAAACACCTAGGTATCAACTTAGACTTCACAAGGTGTAGGTGCTCTTGCACCAAAGATTTGGAAGGGTAACCTCAGAATCTGATGTTTCTGCTAAATCAATTAGATCTTTGGCGTGCTTAGTAAACCCAGTTAGCAAATCTCATGGTAAAGGAGAAAAAGTATTTGAGGTAGGGGAAAAAGAACACCAGTAGCATTGGTAGAAGAAAAATTATGTTGAATTTTTCTACTTCTAATTCTTCCATGTCTAGGCCTAGATTTGTGTATGCTTCCAACTGGCTTAGTTCTTGTACCTTCTCTGTTCTCATAATTTGATCCCAGCAAGTTTTTTGACTTTCTTGATTATTATAATCTTTATGAGAGAAAAGAACAGTTTTAGGAATAGGATGTGGAGTAGACTTACTTTTATTTGCATCTTTTTTCTTCCATGATTGCTTGGGAGTCTTTTGAAGTTCACCTTCTAGCTTTTCATCTAGATGCTTCTTCATTTGAGCTCTTGTTTTCCTCATTTCTTTTCTGTAGTTATTCTTTTATGTTCTTCTCAACCTCTTGTAATGAATTAAAATGCACTAGCACCAAGACTCAAAGTCGCCACCCAAATTAATGGGGATGTAAAAAATTTGTGAATCTTGAATAGATTTTGAAGGACTTTGCATATACAAAGACCTAAAAAACCCTCAGCAATTTAATAAAAATTCAACAAAAGAATTCACATACTACTTGGATTTTTGGTAAATTGACTACAACATGAAAAATGACAAGATAAAATGATGGATTCTCTCATGGACAAACATATGTTTGCAAAATTTTATGACTCTGACTCTAAAGCTTGATCTTGAACTAGAGATCTTACATAAGTAATCCCCAATAGCCTATGGAACTGCCATTTTCTAATAGTTAGTTAATTGGAGAGATTGGCCAATAAACAAGTGAAGGAAACAATACCTTCCTCCTGCAGTTCAGGCTCTGCAAGACACAAACGGGTGATTCTACACAATGTACTTAAAATCCTATGTCATTAATCCCATACATTATAATAACAAATTTTCTCAACGCAAAATTACTTGACAATTTAATGAATGCAAAGACTCAACAATTTCTCTACACATCAATTATTTCACAAGCATTGGAGTCAAGTAACTTCAACCTATCATACATTTCAATAGGTATTTAAAGATTTGATTATTTAAATGTATTGTTTGTGAAATATCTTGCAAGTGTAATGCAAACATAGATCACATATCAGTGCCTTAATCTAGGGCATGGAGTTCAATTAAATGCAAACTATACTCAAATATCTTAAAACCTAGCATTACAACATTATACTCAAATATTTTAAAACCAGAACTCCTTATCATATCCTCGTATTCAAATTATATAAACTTATGATGCTATTAGATTTATTTAACCGATTCTTTGAATTTTAATAGAAATAAAATCATACATTCATTAAAACACAATGAAGACCAATAAAAAGGATATTTGATCAAGTTCATTGATAATCAGTATAAGGAATATACAAGGAGAGAGTTGGATCTAAAATGGTGCCATTCTTATATTTAAAATGCTAGTATTGTTATACAACATTAATACATGCAAGAAATAAAAACTTGAGACCTAAATACAAACTCAAAACTCTTATTCACTATATTGCTCTTTTACAAAAAAAAATCATTAGATCAATTAAGAACCTATCAAATGGCCCTGAAATCCATTTTATAAAAATAAGGGAGCAAAAAAAGCTTCAGGCCAAATGACACTTGTCACATTTACATTTGACATTCAGTTACATTCTCAAAAAGGGACCAAAAGCGTCCATGAAGGAAAAACTCGAAGAAGTAACCATCTCCATCAATTCATTGAAGAATATTCTCCATACCCTTTGGAAAACGTGTGTTGGAGGAGATAGTTTGTACTTTCCAAAGGTATCCATTCCCACGTTGTAGAAGATTCCCCCTGGCTTCCAAAAGGTACCTCCTGAAGATTCGTTTTCACTAATATCACGTGCTCTTGAAAATTGAAAAATGGAAAAGCATAAAAGCATTAAAAAGAGGGAAAATTTGAAACAACGCCCATGTTAGTGCCAATAGCCATCAACACATTTGAATGGAGGGAACAATATTTGAACATTGACATGTCATAGGCTTAATCTATAAATTTTTCAAGCCATGCATTGTACTCCTCCTCACTACGTCATATAGTATCTAACAATTTCTAAACCTTGGCATCATGTGTGTTATATCTTGCATCAATTGTTGTTCTCACTTCCTTAACAAAGGAATCCATATCCACTTGAATTTTAAACAGCACATCAACTATACTATTCAGAATTACCATATCGGGTTTTGCAACACCACTTATAAATTGAGGAAAATGCTCAAGGAGTGCCCAAATTCTATTTTCCAAGTATCAAAATCCTTTACAATCTCATCTTCATTCATAGTTTTAGATATACCACACCCCTCCATTTCTCTAAACATTTTCACTTTTTCTTGCAACTACACCCCTATCCTACCATGAAATCCTGTTATTTCACCAATTAATCCAATGGCTTTGATTAATTCAGGAAGGGAGTTGGTGTCTCAGGATCATCCTTCATGTTGGGCATCATTTGCTTGAGAGCATGAGCTCTGGTACTCCACTTACTCCAGGTATTCTAGAAAAATTCTTGTACCTTAAGGTACTTATAATGAGCTTCATGTATATTCTTGTATACATCTCAAACATTATCTATCTTGAGTTGCATCCAAGAAATTATATGCCTCGGGATTTCATCCATCATATCTTTAGCTATGTTGGTTGTCTCAGCCTTTGCCTTTGATTCATTTTCTTTGGATTCTTGAAACTCTTCTTTTAAGCCCTTAATTCTCAAGGATAATGACTCCTTTTCTTATGAAGACAAATCAAAAGAAGAAGAGGGAGATGGAAAATCTCTTTGTGACCAACTTGTATGTGTTGCAATGGCTCTCATCTTATTACATTCATCAAGGAGAGTATTATATTTATCTAATAGTTTGTCATATCTCTCCTGATAAATATGAGTTGTATCCACACTTAGCATTGTTACATGCATGGTTAATTTGGTTGCATGTGTGGGTGTGATTTTAGATTCTCTTTGTATCACAACTTCCCCAATCACTTCCTTAATTGACTTGACAACTCCTGGCTTCCCTATATTTGGTGCAATTAACCAAATAGCTAGTGTGTGAAGCTTGGGACTAAAGCCAGAGCTAAAGACCTTATTTTCAAAATGTTCCTCAAACACAAAGGCCTTTGTGTCCTTCCTAATTACATCCAATGCGATTACTGTAAACAAATCCCAACCAAGAAACAACATTATTTCACTGTCCCTAACCAATCTCTTGCCTTCAACAAGAGTTATTTCTTTAATCTCATTCATAATCCTCTCCTCTTCAGCCTTTTCCACCTCCTCCTGATGTGAGGGGTTTGCTTGTGCTTTGGCATTCTTAATTATGTTTTTTATGTCTTGGATTCTCAATTGAATAATAAAATATTTAAATTCTTTTGTCTTAACAAAAGAATCATCACTCATAAATTGATCACAAGCCTTGATCCTTACATCATCATCTATCTCCTCATCATATTCCCACTTCACAATTCTACTACTAGGAACAAAAGGGTCAAGAGAATTATTTATTTAAGGAGAGGGGAACCCTTGTTCCAATTCCTATTCAATGGGTATATGCTCTACAGATTGCTCCTCTTGAACTTGCTCTATCACTAAATATTCGACCAAAGTTACTAGTCTCTCTTTGGTACTAGGAGATTTTGACTCAACTACAAGGATTTTTAACTTGGCATCATTAGATTCCTTGGTGACTTTGGCCTTTTCTTCTGCTTCCTTTACCTTGTCAAAGAATGTCCCATTTTGGTAGTCATCAATTTTCTTCATAGCCCGCTCATAGGCATCCTTTATTTTGTCATATGGACTAGCATAGAATGGGTTCTTCTTAGCAATATTATCTTATGTATCACTAATCAGTATCCGTTATTTCTTTCTACCCACAATTGTTGAGTCTAAAGGCATATTTCTAATGACATCCTCACTATAGAGGAAATGGTGTCAAAAACATGATCTTCCCTTTTTCTTCCTTTCTCTGTCAATAAACCCCTCAAGGTCGCAACTCCTTACAAAATCCACTTGCATCCTCAAGTTATTCAACATAATGCCAAATTTTTCATATCCTTCTTTGGCAGTGGAAATAAAATATGCAAAATAAAACTAAGGAGCAATGAGGGAAACTTTCCTATGATCTTTGAAATGCTCCTTATCCATGGCATCAAGTTTCCACATGCTCTCCATAAAAGCCAATCTATTAGAAGCATAGATAAGCAAATAGTATGGTGGCACTTTATCTCGATAAACACTTCTAATAGTGTAAGATGTATGCAGCTACAAATCACCCCAATTGTGATCATGTTTGGTACCTTCTTTGAACTCCGGGTGCCTCAAAATTTCTTTTATGGCTCTTGAAATCCTATAAACTGGTTTCAAACCCAAGCTTTCCAAAAGACCAAATTTAAACCCATTGCAAAAGGTATCATAATTGGACTCTAAGCAATTTTGATTCTAGACATGCGTCCACATCTACACAGGTAGATCTTTGTCCTGCTCATCCTTTTCCCTTAGCTTCATGAATTTTCTTCATGCCTTGCAGCCCATCCACAAAATCATGTGCATTAGTAGATAGTAATGATTGAATTTTAGAGAGGTTTCCCATCCCTCAACTCCACCAATTCCTTGTGAATATCCTCTACTAAATAAGTTGCATAATCAAAGGCTCTATTGGAAAACTTATTTTGAATTTCAATAGCCATCATCATTAGTGGGACACTCATCTTCACATCACATTTCCTAGCAAGAACCTAACACAAACAATAGTTTTTTGTTTTGGAAGTAGTCCTCAAATTCATCACACTCAAAAGGTTCTATATCCTTTAGACCAAACCACACATCTTTCTTTCCCTAGTCCCATCTTTTGTGCCTTGGAAACACATGTCTCCTGTAACCCAACTTATTCTGATCATATTCTTGGTATAATTCACCAAAATTAATTGACATTATGGCAATAGGATTCAAATTAAAGATCTCCACTATTTGACTCCTAGATAAGTCCAATAGTGGGACTCCATTCACACTCTAAATAATCATGTCCTTTATGTTTTGGTTTTTTGCAATTTCTAGAATCAGGTCCACTTCCACAAATATATTTGGGACTAATAGTTTCCCCAAGTCACATGCCCACAAGTGGCATGTTGGACGCCTATCTCCCCTTCTATTGAAGGCATATAAAAACAATTCCCACCTACTTTGGGGTAACACCACTTCTTTAAATCCCCTAGCCTAATCTATCAATTTTTCTATCATAATACCTTCTCCAGTTGCTCTCTTCCCAACTGGAATTGCTCCAGGAAGTGTCTCTTGAGGGCCGCCCTCTATGAAACGAGTAAAATCTCTCTTTGCACCCTTCTTTTTCTAAGAAGCCTCTGAAACTTCCAACTTCTGACCTTTAGTCTTGGACCTAAGATTTTTAGGTTTAACCTTTGGCTTAGATGACTAGCTAGCTTGACTCATTGTGTCAAATTATAGAAAACTAGGGTTCTTTGCTAAATTTTAGCTAGGAAACTAGGGTTTCTTTAAAAATTAACTTCAATAAAAATTTCTACAACTAAGCCTACTAGTAGTTTTCATTTTAGAAAAAACCAGGGCATATATTTCACTTTTATAATTTCAGACAGCAATTGCAAACCCTAGATCACAATCTTCTCTTACCAACACAAAGAAGTAAAGCTTCTACTTAGCTGAAAACCCCACACACTTTTCCTTTTGAATTTTCACATTTGAGGTCTCCTCCTTGTTCTCCTTCAAACTTTCACCAAGATGATACAAAAATGAGAAATTCAATCTTTTATGGCTTTCAAAATACGAGTAGATACACCATTAATGAAGTATGATGGCTCACGTGAGCAAATAGAGTGTCATCTAACAATTAGCCATTCATTTTTGAATTATGACCATTGATCAACATGTTTTAAAATATAGTCAATGGTTGTTCATACTTATCGCTCAACATTATTTATTTGGTTTTCAATGCCCTGCCTGAATCTACAACACAAACACTTGGTGTGTTTCCCTATAATGATGCCACTTGGTTGCTTTAAAACTCAACTGCTAATATTTTCTACACAGCCATCACTCAATGTTGGAATGATATTCATGTTTGAGGGTGAAACAATGATGCATTAAGACTACACAATGAAAGAAAGGTCTAAGTCGTTCATCGCATATCACTACTTCATTTTCTTCTAGAAAAATGTTATCTATGATGCATTGTATGCAAACGATGCATTCTCGACCCTTTGATTGGAATATTCTCCTAGTATATCTCTTTATTTTCCTTCTTCATGGCATCCCATTGTGCATCGCATGTTTGATATAGCTACATGATATTAGAATCATGATGCACTAAGCAGTAGCGATGTATTAACTTAAATTAGCATCTCTAAGAATGTTCTTTCATTAAATGTCGCTCATCACTACTTAGTCCTTTCTTCTTGAAGATGTATCAATGATGTACTAAGATCGAGCGATGAAGGGAAATCCATCCTTCACATCACTCATCACTACTTTATTCAAGCCGGCAGGGATTTTATTAGTGATACATAGGATGGTAGTGATGGAAGGAGATTATGACATGTGTAGCTCTTATAAAATCAAGGTTTATATCTCACATTGCTAATTTGAGACAAGCAGGCAGCAATGGGTTAGCGATATGAGAATGAGGAGCAATGAGAAGGGGAAAACAAGGTATCTCTCATCGCTCAAATGAAATGAGTGGTGATGAGCTTGTAGCAATACGAAGGCAATGCACGATGCAAAGAAAAATAGTCCATCGCTCATCGCTACTTTAATTATAACAAGAATTATTCAATCTGGAATGCGAAGATTGCAAGCAATGTGAAGGAAATTTTAGTGCATTGCTCATCATTGAAATAAATTCGGTGAGGTAAAGACAATCCATTATGCACTGTAGGCTAGCAATCAAAAATCACTTAAGTGATGTATTTTGTGCACATGCTCAAATTTGTTTTAAAAAGGGGGCCACCTAGGTTAGATGGGAGCACAATGTCGTAGCACATTTAAAGTATAGGTCCAACCTCAAGATAAAAAGGTAAATATTTCATAATCATGCGACCATGGAAAATACTCACATAAGGCTCAAAATACAAAATATTTCAATGAAGGTATAACTCGATAACACATAGACCTTGGGACTAGTCAACACATGGGATTAATGACCTAAATTATAACTTAGAAGATCAGAAACTGACAACAAAAAATCAATGGACAATTAGACCAAAAGATCAAGGATTTAGGTTGAGAAATGAAAAGTTGATAAAGCCTAAACCCTAAGACACAAACCTTAGCCAATGGACCAAATAGATCAAGAGATTAACCAGGTGTTGACCAAAAAATAGTGGGACATGAAAAAAATTTAGGGTTCCACCAGGTTGTTCCCTAGGGTTTGTTGTCCTTTCTTATAAAATGTAGTGATCTCATTGTAAAGGTCATTGAACTGAAATTGTTGACACCATATATTTGAAATAACGAAAGTAGGAAACATTGATTTGGTGTTCAATTATGATTTTTAGTTAGTTTTCATGGTTCCTTCTTCTTTTTTTGGTGGAGGTCATCCACAAATTCTTTTTTGCTACCCGATACGGGAGCACGAGCCTTCTTGGGCTGAACCTCTTCGGATAAGAGCCAAGGACAAAGGGGTATCCATTCCACCAAATTCGCTCGGGGCACGATCCCGACCTCATCCCTTTTTCGTTGTCGAGCCTTTGCACTCAACAAGACTTGATCCCTGGTGGGCTCATTTAGAATGACTTGATCCCTAGTGGGTTCCTTTTTTTCAAAGTTAGATAAATTTCAATTATTAATGATGATGAAGTGTTAAGATACTTGGTAGATATTTGATTCATACCATTAGTTGCTTGTTAATTATAGGTAATCAATTGTATGGTTAGTATGAGACCACCTTATATTTAGTTCGATTGTGGATATTTAATTGCACCATGATTTATGTATTTGAGTAAATTTTAATCATTTGAAAATATTTTCCATTGAAAATTGCACTATTTATATGGCTTTATAAATTTATAGATAAGTAGATATTGGTATCAAGAGGGAATTATCTATCTGATATATTAGATTTAGGAAGTTCTAGGAGATAAGACACAAACACATGAACAACAATGCATAGATTGTATTTAGTTGACCCAAATGTAATGAGTACAAGACCTTGCTTATATAGGCAAGGATGAGGCAATCCACATCATAGGTGGATTGATAAGTACCACATAAGATGGCACAAATGAGATGAAAAGTGTACATCAAAAGGTGTCTTCACATGGGCTGCAAGAGTATGCTTCATACAATCCTCATGCCTTTGCTTTTTTGGAGTGCCTGATTTCCTTTCACACCTAATTATCCTCCTTACTACCTGCCTGAAGATGCAACCACCTTGACACCTCAAAGAGTGGTGATCTTTGCACAATCGACATGAGTAGAGGGTTGTGTGGGGAAAAATAAATTGTGCCCACTTGAGGCCACATCGTAGCTTACAAATAGGTAAAATGGTGGCATGTGCAAAGATCCCTCGCATGCCTTCACTCCCATTGCCAAACCCAATAGAATCTGCCAATATCTAAGATGGAATCTGCCAAGCCAATCCTGTTTGGCTAGAGGTTGCACGAGTCTTTTATTCAATGACTTTCAATATTGCAAAAACAACTAGTGAGAAAGCCTTCAAATCGTGCCTCTCTATAGAGAGGTGTCACGATTTTCCTAATAAAAGATTATGCCACAACCATAGATTTCAAACATAGCCTTCAAACACAGCAGGGGTGGGGTTGATTTGAACTAAAAACAATAAAATTGTTCAACTATGGCTTGCAAATGCATCCTTCCATCTCTAATACCATATTAGAATTAGGAAGATCTAGGAGATAGAAGACACACATGAACAATATACAATATTGTATTTAGTCGACACAAATGTAATGAGTACAAGAACTTTTTTATATAGGCAAGGATGAGGTAATCCAAATCATGGGTTGATTGATAAGTGCCCCATAAGGTGGCACAAATGAGATGACAAGTGTTATTAGAATTAGGAAGATCTTGGAGATAGAATACAAGCACATGAACAATATGCAATATTGTATTTAGTCGACCCAAATGTAATGAGTACAAGACCTTGTTGTATAAGAAAGGATGAGGCAATCCACATCATAGGTGGATTGATAAGTTCCCCATAAGGTGACACAAATGAGATGAAAAGTGTCATACAGGTGTCAACCTTGGGAACACTTGGAGTGTGCAAACTAATAACCTCTATGATCAAGTCATCAACCTTGTGTGCCATGTGTTGAGTGACTTTTGAGGTGAGATGGAAATGCTTCCAATCTCAAAAGGTGTGTGCATGAGGTTAACCAGATAAGTTAGTAACCTTAAAGGTCTCAATAGTTACACATTCAGTTAGACAAGAAGTTGTCTAACCACATACACCTAAGTACAATTAAGTATAGTGAATAGATTAAATATTCACACTAACATGCCCCCTTAAGTGATACTTGGGGAGATCAAAAAAGTGTAGTTAGATAGAAATGGGTCTCGGGTAGAGGCCATGTTAGGTACCCATGTACAATGTGGTAGAGCTCTTAAAAAAATTCCACAATTGTGCTCATTCCTATTTTCCCTGGTGTTTGTCACCACTGGTTTGCCTTGGGGTTTAGGGTTTTAGCCATAAAAACCTTTGCTTGTGGTCTTTTGTTATGTTTTTGATCTAAACATTCTAATCCTGCATTGACCTGTTGCTCTGGGTTGCCGGTTGCTTAAGTTATCGATTGAGCCTTTTATGCCATGCATGTACCGGCCCCCTTTACCTGGCATGTCGATCGTCTCCATGATGGGTTTTAATTTTATTCCCCACGTGTACATTAGGTCGATAAATTTCTATAACTATAGACTTGTGTCTATATTCTATCCTTAAGGGTTGTGCCCCGTTTGCCTAAGCGGTCCCCTCTTTTATGAATAACATTTTTGCATGTGCAGACTTATGGACCATCATATTTGGTAGATCTGATTGTGGTCATTCCCCACTGGCCTCGCATGAGTTTCCTATGACATCACAAATGTATGGCGAGGTGTGTGAGGTGTTGCAACATGTCTAGTATGGTAGTGGGGCCCATCCCTTATTTTCTAGTGGTTTAATAAAGATTTTCTGATCAACGACTGTCATGTGAAGATGAGGATTAATCATGGTCGTTCCTCACCAACCTCGCATGATCAAAATAATAGCCTTGAAGATGCTACGAGGTGTGTGAGCGAGTGACACATGGATTCGTTTGGTGATACAAGGAGGTTGGTTGGGGCCCGCAAGTGACGTGTGTGTATTTTGACTGGGGTCTATATCACTGGCTGATGGGCCTGCTATGTGGCAACATGGATTTTTCAAGGGTGTTTGACTCGATCCAAGTCGTTCAACATGCCAACTCGCCAGCGCATCGACGACCCAAATTCAAAATGTTGAACTAGCCATGTGATAGTTGTTTGAGCTCTGCAAGTGGCAATTATTAATGGCACGGGCTTTTCAATGGATATCAACCTGATTTTTGTGCATGTGAGCGATTATCTCTTGGAAACCATGATGGATAGTATGTCAATTTCCATGAACCTGGACACTAACAATGGTGAAATTGACGACAATGAATGATCATTCGCTCACTCATGTTGCAATTGGAGCATTGATGATCACTACATCAGTTTTCTCGATAAATGCTTGTTGGTTCTTCAATTGCATCATAGTGATTAAGAGCTTGAATTATTTTATGCTTCTACATTGATTGGTTGTTGCTTCTGCAAAGGACTTTGGGTTCGAGTGCGAGATGAGCAAGCCAATTGCTTCTAGTTCGCCGCTACACAGGTCTACAAGAATGGATACATGAAGATCTTAGGAGGAGGTGAAACAATGTGAAAAAAGTGCTATTCCAAGCATTCTTGGCTTCAAGCAGGAAGACACTAGGTCCCTCCCAAGTATTACTAGGTCCAGTTCTCAGGTTCAAGGTCGAGTTGCACAAGCAAAGGTGATGGGCAGTGGAAAGGAAATGAGGTTTGTGGAGCTTGATGAAGGATTGAAGGACAAACCAAGGTGCAGTCAGGGATTTCTGGGGCAGCAAAATTTTCCCATTGATGTCTCTAGCAGCTATGGTAGCGATGGTTCTAAGACTGATTCTTATTATCGCAGTTACCTCATGATTCTAACTAAATTGGCTGATGAGGATGAAGAGGTCCTCATAGTTTCTCATGCTACTATGATGACACCGTGTGTTGTTTCTGGTTCTGGTACTGGGAGGGATGTTGGTGAAGTTAAGGTGGTGGTCTCGCCTCCCACTGAGGCAAAAACACAAAGCAATCGTCTATATCATGGTCGTGGTGCTTCAGGTTTTGGATAGTGGTCTAGTTCTCTAGTTTTCCAATTTTGTGCTGATGTTGTTTCCTTTTGGGTCTGACGTGGACGAAAAAAACAAGGCCTTGATGGAATTTTGAAGAAGTTATAGTGGTATTGACTGGTTATGAAGGTTGTAGCTGTTTTGATTCCCTTGTTCACCGAACGATTACATCCAATGGTGTGGGATTTTTGAAATGTGAATGAAATTCCATTTTGAAATGAAATTTTGTTGAAATGTAATGACAATGGGCCCGAAGCTTGTCACTCTCCTGTTCTATAAAGGAGATCTCAAGGCTCATTGCAATGGTCATATTTTTGAATCCTAAAGGTCTAGGTGGTATATACTTAGTGCATCTAATGCAGAATTTGGGATAAGTTAGTTGGTAAATTGTCTTGGGTAGGGAATTTATATGGGATAGTCTTAATATGTTTTATGTAATTAATGATATCGAAACAAATCTAAAAAATTTAAAGCAATTGCTCTCTTGTCTATGTTGTGACAGATCATGAATGAAATTGTCAAGGGTTGTTTCATTTGTCTTCAATAGTTCAGTTGAATGTATGATTCTTTTTCTTGCTTTAACTTAATGAGTTAATCAAATGCTTGAGAAAGGATTGTAGGTCTGTGATAATGTGCTAAGGATCTGATAAGGAGTGATACTTTGAATACTGTGAAGTTTCATGATGTAATGCATTATGAGAATCGTTCACTGATATCAGGGTTAAATTTATGTATAACTAAATATTTTGTATATGACTCCTACCCAATTTGTATGAGGCACTGGCTAGTTTGTTTTGAATTCTTTCAAGTAGTTAAAATCAGGAAGCACCTGCATGTGGATTCAAGGTCAGAACATTGCTTAATTCAAATTCTATCTGTTTTGAGATGTGAATCTCATATAATGCTCTTATTCCTAGCAAATATACAGTCATTTGTGTAAAGGTCGGCCAAGCCTTTGATAAACCCTATGTATTTGCACTTAATAGGAACATATCTATGTATAGAAGTGTTCTTGAGGCAGGAAACATCAAATGAACACAAACAGGAACACCCTCCTTAGTCTCACAAAGCTTAAAGAGTAGGGGTAAAGCCCTGAGAAACTTTACTTGTCAGTTGGCCACTAACTTTGAAAATTCTTAAACATAGAGATTAGCTACCTCTTAGATAATTTCAAAGCTTAGATGGAAAAAACACCAACACAATGCATTTTCATAAAGTGGAGTAAAGGAGAAAACCCAGTGGGAAAAACTCCTCTCTAAAAAGAGAAAGTAGAAGGATTTAAGACCTTCTGAAAATATGTCCATTGATGATAGGAACATGATGATGAAGAACTCCTAAAGAATGAAGAAGTTGTAAACTTTGCCAATGATGGACTAGTGTTTGCTATAATCAACGAAACTCCAAGTGATATAGATCAAGATTTGTGATACAAAACACTGCATGAGTGAACATATGAACACTACTCAAGTAGTGTACACAAAGTTTATCAAACTTTGTGAAGTCGATAATACAAATAGTATTGTGATAAGGAGTGCTAGAATCTCCAAACTATGACCCGTTGAAATAATCCCCCATTTGAGAGATCAAGATATAAGGAAGGTTCATGAGGCCTCCCAAGATTATGCTTCATTGAAAGAAGCATTAGCATAAAATTAGCATAGTCCCCCATTAATGCTAAGAGAATATAAGCAGACAATTGAGATCGAGAGTATGTAAGGAATGTAGAGATGTACAAGCTATGCTTCAAGACACACTCACATGAGGTGAGAATCACAAATCTATGTTATGATGGTATAGCCCACATTACACTTAATAATTTAGTGTATGTACAATAATTTCCCAAACTCCCTTCTTAAGGAAACACACATTTAGTTTTGTGGCACTTTATATGAGTGTGTATACAAACTTTTTTTTGTTGATTTGAGTTCTTCAAAGTTTATTCTTATGAGGTTGATATAGAGGGCATAGATTATTTTATGTCTTGCAAAGCTCAATAAAAGACCAAAAATAGAAAATCAAACCCCTTTATGATGACCCCTCCCTTTTGCCAAATTCATTGCAAAAAAAACTTAAAAAAAAAAAACCTAAGGCAAATAAAAAAAACTCCCCAAGATCTAAGAGATAGAAGACAAGCAAATAAACAATATGCAATAGTATATTTAGTCGACCCAAGTGATAATGAGTACAAAGCCTTGCATATATAGGCAAGCATGAGACAATATACCTATGAGGTGGATTGACAAGTGCCCCAAGATGTTACACAAAAGTGTAGACAAGTGTCCTATAGGTATCAAACTCAAGCACACTTAAGAGTGTGCAAACCAACAAACTCTAAGACCAAGTCATCAACCTTGATGCCAAGTGTTGAGTGACTTTTGAGGTGATATGGAAATATTTCCAACCTCAAAAAGGTAGCTCATGAAGTTTACCAAATAACTTGGTAACCTCTAGAGGCTTAAATATTGCACATTTGGTTAGACAAGATGTTGTCTTACCCCATATAACCTAAGTACATTTAAGTATAGTGAATAGAATAATTATTCACACTAACATGATATACTAAATCATTGTTGTAGTTTTCCTTAGGGTTTCTTATCATTTTCTTTTTTCACCCTATCTTTTGAAGCTTATTTTCAGAAATCAAATTTAGTTTAAGAAATATAGTATCAATCAAATTGCAATATTAGGTGATTAAAGTTATTTTCAAATCTAAGAAATAAAGTTTCAATCAAATTGCAATATTAGGTGATTAAAGTTATTTTCAAATCTTAGATCGAGAAGTATTAAAAGGGTTTCATTCCAAGAAAAAATGATTCAAAACCCTTGTTCAAATCTAGAAAGTATAAGCATAAGGCCCCTTGTTAAACAATAATATATAGAACCCTGAGTCATTTTTGCCAAGTCGAGATTTGATAATTGAAGCCTTAGGGTAAGTCTTTTTTTAATTTATTAGGACTATATTTCCTTTCAAGAGAGATAGAATACCTAAATTTTCTATCTAAGTTGTGTTGTGCAAGAATGCTCATCAACACTTCGCCTTCTAAGAAATCAAATGAAGTCATTTTGAAATATCATTTTGTAAATGTATGACCACTAACTTTCTAAAATTTAGTCCTTGTGTTGGTATCCTTACATGTTTTGACATAAGGGAGTAATTATACATATGAAGGATAGACTAACAAACACCAAATACTAGTTTTTATGTTAAGAGTTAATAAGAATGTCAAGGTAAAAAAGTGTATACTTTTGAAAAGTAATAGGGATAGGAAATTCAAGAACATATCGGACTTGCACATCATATCAAATCCACACATGTGAGTTCAAATTCATAATCTCAAGAGTTCCCAAAAATATTAGACAAGTTTACTAAATCCAAAACATTCATCTAAATATAATTGACATTCATCTATTGTTAACAAATAAACATTTTAAAATTATCACAATTTTCAAACTAAATATTCTCATACTCTTTATCTTCTTTTATATTTAATTATATTTTTAAAAATAACTTTTACCATTTTTTAATAAATAAATAAAACATATTATTTAAGACAATATTTGAATATATCCAATTAATATTTGTTATTCATATTATTTATTTACTTTATAAAAATTAAATTTAAAACTGAAATATCTATAATATTAAATTTAGAAGTTCTTAAAAAAATAACGTTGTACTATAACTAATTCAACACCTGTTTTAACATACATACAAATGTACAATATGTAAGGCTTCCTAATTTCTATTAGTTAAGAAAAAATAAGAGTACAGCATTAAGACTAAAATTTGCAGATTGATAACAACAATATCAACTCGTAGATGAGGCCTTGCAAAGAGTTTGGAAGAGTTGCTCAAAACCTTCGACAACGCTGCCTCTCTCTCCAACTATTAACCTTCCACCGTATACTTCATAAGGCCGGCCCAACCATTCTTTTATTGATGCTTGAAGAAAGCGCCCTCCATCCTTAACAAGGGACGAAACTTCTCTGAAGACACTTATCACTATCCACTCTCCCTCGCTCATCTTAAAGGGAGTACTTTCTCCTTCGTTAATTCTTACTACAGAACCATAACCATCATGAAGGGCACGGACAAGATAACATACCATAGCTGCATTAGACAAATTTGTCTCCTGGCATGTGAAACGCCACCGTACAAAGAAAGGCATTTGGTTGTATTCCGGCTCCTCAAGCGTCTCCAATGAGCTAACCACGGTAGGACCAGGAAACGTGAACGAATCCAAAATTGACTGAAAACGAGGAGAGATCCTTGCACATATTGTCATTTTCCGTGGGCACTGTCTATGTCGGTGACAATTTACACCGGTCTATCGATGGACATCCGATGCCCTGCCATTCCTGACATACCTGCTGCTAACTGTCAATGATTAGCCTGTACCCACCAGTCTTGCCATTCTGCTGCAGCTGTCCCATCACCTCCAAGTCCGGCACTCTCCACTCTACAATCATAGCCGGATCCGTTCTTTCCTATAGTTAATTTCAAATTTTTATTTGTGTATTTAAATTCAAATCTTTATTTGTGTATTTAAATGATAATTTTTGTTTGGAATGATAAGATATTTGTTTATCTGAAATTAAAAAAATGCCAATAAATGTATATCTGATTTAATAAGGAAGTTTTCCATTTTAAATAAAATAAAAATGTCTTTACAACTATTCCTCCAAAAAAATTGTTCAACAATTTTATTCATAAATGACTTCTCGTTGAGGGTAAATTTCCTTTGAGAAATTCATTTCTTATATTAATTATTTATTTAGTTAGTTAATGAAGTTATTAATTTTTTTAATCAATATTTTTCATAAATAAATTTTAAATGGTTATTAATTCTTTTTATTAGTGTAAAGAGGTATTTTGTAATATAATAAGGAGTCAAAAGTAATGACATGAAATTGTTAACAATTAGTTTTCCTTTTATCTTAAATTTTACTATCATTTACATATCAAAATATCAATATGTAGTAATAAACATAATATTTCTAAAATAAGTTGCACATAAAAATAAATTGTCTATAAACTATAGCATGGACTATAGCGTGTCATTCGTTCATTGAATGCTTAAAAGTAACACGAATCTTTCACCCACACTGGAAATCTTTCACATGGATGAATTATTACTAGGCGAAAATATCTAATCCCTTCTTTCACATGGATGAATTATTACTAGGCCAAAATATCTAATCCCTTCTTTCACATGAATGAATTATTACTAGGCGATAATATCTTTGAATTCTTTGATTTTTTACTTGGGAAAAAAGTTTACTTCACCAAGTTTTTTTTTTACTTCAAATAAAAATCTTTCAAATTTTTCTTCAAATTAGATCCGTATTCCAATATCTAGTACACAATTAAAAAGTTTATTGTTATTGTTTTTAATTGGTGTTAACATAAATTCAGGCCTCCATTTTTTTGAAGTGTTTTTTTCTATCTATTGAAATTGAATTAAAATAAAGGCATTGAAGTGGAGTGTGGCGTAATTCTTGATATCGGTTTAATTTGTTAGTTTTCCTAGTGTTTCAAATAGATTTTTTTTTGGTAATGGAGCTTCTTCATTATAAAAGAAAAATATAATGTTTCAAAATAAATTATATATTATATTATTTCAAGAATTTCATAAACATAAATTATTGTTTCGAGGGCATTTTATTTGACTCATATGATGTGAATTTGACTATTTTGATAAATAAAAATGCAACATGGGGATAGAAAACGAAAAGGATGTCATGGAGGCACAACATTAGAAGGTGTTTGGTAAGTGCGGATCATGATAGACCAAATAGTGGCAACACCAAAATAGGTTGGCACCAAACACTTATGTGGTGTAAAGTAGTGAAGGAAGACCACACCAAGGGTTAACTAGGACCCAAATCTACACCAACACACTTCTCAACACTTCCATAAACAACAAATGTCCTTCGCAAATAGCGCTAGCACATCAGGTCGGCCATACTTGCACTAACACTAACAAATTATTGGAAGCTTGAGTTGTTTGTGAGTTGTTTGGGTATTGCCATTCATGTCAACCCCTTATATGAAGAGAGTTTGTGAATGTTGTTGGTTTTGATGATGTCAACCCCTAGCATTAGAGTTTTTGGAAGCTTAGATTTTTTTTTTATTGATGCCAACATAATGATGGTGTTGTCATTGATGTCTTACTTTAGTATAGTTGCAGAAGTTGTGTTTGGAGAGATAGTTGGATGTGTTATATAGTTGATGAGATATATTGCAAATGTTGTAAATGTGTTGCAGAGATGTTAGTAGTGTTGTTGATGTAGTTGGTTCACTTGGTTTCCAATTGCTTTCGATAAAAATTGAATAAAAAAGAGTTAAGTGTGACAAAGTTGTTCACTATTTTTCTCCACATTTCTTCATGGTTGAAGATATGCCTACATGGTTGAAGATATGATGGTTAAAGGTGTTTAGAGGTTCTATATCCAGAGTTTCAGGTTATGGATCATTCTACAGTGGAAGATGTGTTTGACAATGTCTGTCTGGTGGAACAAGGTGTCTAGGAGAAATAAGATTGCTCTACATTTCTTCGTGGTAAAAGTTTTTGTCTTGCAAATCTGAGAATGTGCTTATATATTTTGTATCTACCTTCTCTTGAAAATTTAGGTGTTGTGGTGTTGTACAAGGTTATGTGGTGTGTTTGATGTTTGTGCCAATGTGTCTGGTTGCATCGAATAAAGTTATTCTTAAGTTTCAAGTGGTTGTAGTAGTAGAAAATATTTTGACGATGTGGAATAGTCCGAGATGTTTTGGATTAATGTCGTATGGTCAGCAAGATGTTTCTAGACTTGAAGAAGCATGTTTGTGGTCACTTGTTAGTGTTAGTGCAGGATTGGTTGACCTGGCATGCTAGTGCTAATTGTGGAGGATGATTGATGTTTGTGAAAGTGTTGATAGGCGTGTCGATGTAGATTTGGATCCCAATTAAGTTTTTGTGTGGTCTTCCTTCACTTCTTTACTCTATGGAAGTGTTTGGTTCTAAACTATTTGATGTTGCATGGTTGAGGTGCATATGTTTTCGTAAGGCTGACCTAATTGAGATTGTTTTAGAACAAGAATGGTATAATACAAGGCAATTTTTTGTGTGGATCAAGTAGAGAAGGTGTGATGCGAAAGATGTGAAAGTAATCAATTGTGGTGATCTGAATGCGATTTTCAAAGCTTATGACTCCCAGATGCAATGAGTAGAAGGTATCTACATTTTAGTCTGTTGAATGAGTTGTTTGTGCTTCAATGGAATTGTACCTTCAATATAAGAGAGATGCATTATTAGCAGTTCAAATTGGCAGTGAGCCACCCCTTCTTATATCTTCTTTCTTTTGGATAGTGAATCCTTTGGCTGTGAGCCCTTCTTTCTTTTGGGCAATGAGCCCTCTGATAGTGAGCCTATTATATTTGGTGTTGCTATTACTTTATATTGTGATCTAATCCTCACCGTGGTTTTTTCCTTCTTGATTTTTCTATGTAGATCTAGTTTTATTATGTGTTTGATGTGTTTACATTACTGTTTCATATGTTTACATTCTTCTAATGCATGATAAGGGTTTAAGGGATAATAAAGATCTAAATGTTAATGAGGGTTTTGATGTTTAATGAATAAATAATTCACCCCCTCTCAGTTGTCCTATGCATCTAACAATTGGTATCAAAGAAAGGTACCTTGAAAAAAGATTAACAGCTTGAGGTAGATCCAGATGGCACGCGGGAAGGAGTCTCACTTGTTTGATGGGACAAATTATACATTTTGGAAAACCACGATGGAAGGTTTCCTTTTTTCCCTAAGGTTTGGATTTTGGAAGTCAATTGAAGATGGATATACCATGCCTACTAATGGGTCAACAATTGATGATGAGATCAAGTCATATGAGAACAATGGAAAAGAAAAGAATGTTCATTTGAGTGATCTTGTTGATTCAGAACTTGTGAAGGTTATGAGCTACAAATTTTCTAAAGAAATCTAGAAGAAGTTGGAAAGTGTCTATGAAGGAGATGATAAGGTCAAGCAAGAAAAGATGTAGAATTTGAAGACTAGGTTTGAAACCCTAAGGATGTCCTTAGATAAAGATATTACAAGTTACATGCATAGAGTGGATGAAGTTGGCGATTCCATCAATGGCCTTGGTGGAAAATTGCAAGAAGATGAGGTGGTAAAGAAGGTATTAAGAACTCTTCCTAAATCTTATAACCATAAAGTTTATGTTATTGAGGAAGTTTAGGATTTAGATCATTATTCTAGAGATCAGTTATTTGGAGCTTTAACTACTTTTGAATTGAGAGAGTTGGTCAAAATGATTCAAGAAAATAGACTATTTTTAAAGCTATCGAAACAAAGAAGGAAGATGAATCAGATCTGAATGATCTTGATGAGATAAAAGAAAATTTTGTCAAGAGACTGAAAAAGGGCACTGGAAAGTATAGAGGTAAGTTGTCTTTTAGATGTTTTAACTATGGAAAGATAGGTCATTATTCTTCAAGATGTCCAACCAAAGTTTTAAATGACAAATATAAAGATAACGAAGGTAAATCTATCAAGAGAAGATATTATGTTAAAGATGATGATAACATATCTAATGATGAATCGGACTACCCGAATGATGAAAATGATGAATGCTCGTTCATGGCTCTCAATGTTGGAAATAATTCTATTGACTCTTAAAGATGTATGAAGGAAATTGCTTTGGAAATAATTCACAACATCGAAGGGACTATAGTGACTGATTTTCATGCTAGAGAGGAGAAGAATCACTAGATAATTAATAGTGGATGCTCAAATCACATGAAAGGTGATAAGAGTAAGTTTGTTAAACTTGAAAATTTTGAAGACGGTCTTGTTAAGTTTGGTAATGATAGATCTACTATATATGTGGAAAAGGTTTAATTAGTTTTGATGGCAAGCATAATACATATGGTGTTCTTTATGTCAAGGGTCACTGGCATAATATTCTGAGTGTAGGACAAATGTGTAGAAAAGGATATAATATTATATTTTAGGATGGTGGTTGTGAGATAAAAAAGCTTTGAAACTCTAGTTGTTGCAGGAATAACGACATATGTGAATGTATATCAACTCAAAGGTGCTAATGGTAAGTGCTTTATGATTCAAATCAATGAAAGTTGGCCATGGCATAGAAGAATATGTCTCATCAGTTTTGATATTCTAGTGAGGATCGGCTCTACTCAAGCTATGAGATATTTGTCAAGAATTACAAAGCCTGTCAATGTAGTTTTCAAGGAATGTTAGGTTGGGAAACAAACAAGAAAGAGGTTCAATATCAAAGAACATTCTACCACAGGACCTTTGGAGTTAGTCCATATACAACTATGTGGACCTACAAGAACAAGAAGCTTTCAAGGTGACTGGTATTTCATGTCAATTGATGATTACTCTAGAATTACTTGGCTAACTTTTCTCAAAGAAAAATTAGAAGCTCTAGACAAGTTTAGAGGATCTAAGGCTATGGTTGAGAATGAAATGCATATAAAAATAAAGTGCTTAAGGTATAAAAAAGGTGGAGATTTCACCTCCAATGAGTTTGAAATTTTTTGTGAAGATCATGGAAAAAAGAGGCATTTTTCATCCCCTAGAACTCCTTAGCAGAATGGAGTGGTGAAGAGAAAGAATAGGATGGTTCAAGAATCAACAAGGACAATGATGAAGGAAGAAAATCTATCGGATGTCTATAGGAGAGAATTTATTCATACTGCAGTATACATACTCAATAGAGTACAAGCAAGAGTAAATAGTTCAAAGACTCCCTATGAACTATGGTATGGAAGAACTCCTACTGTCAAATATTTCAGATTGTTTGGAAGAAAATGTTATATCAAAGAGATGAAGAAAACTTGGGAAATTTTGATGCAAGGTCATATGAAGGAATATTCCTTAGATATTCTACAAGAAGCAAGGCTTATTGATGCTACAATAAGAGGTTGAAGAAGATAGTTGAATGTGAAAATGCCAAAGTAGATGGAGAACCACATAAAAGCTTGGTGTTGATAGAAGGATATGAATTTGATAAGTCCTCTTGCAGAGAAGAAGGAAAAGAAGAAGAAAAGGAAAAGGAGCTTTGGAAAGAATTCCTAAGACTCATAAGTATGTGTAAAAAATCATTCTAAAGATCGGACCATTGGTGATAAGAGAAAATATGTTTTGACAAGAAGAAAATTTTCTATGGCAGAAGAATAGGTTAATTTGTCTCTAATTTCCAAAGTAGAACCTAAGGCAGTGATTGAGGCATGTAAGGATGAGAATTGGACCAAAGCCATGGAAGAAGAATTGATGCAGATTGAGAAGAATCGGACCTGAGAATTAGTCCTAAGACCAACAAACAAGAATGTACTAGGAACTAAATGGGTATTCTGGAACAAGCTGAATGAGAATGGAGAATTTGTTAGAAATAAGGCTAGACTTGTGTGTAAGGGCTACTCACAAGTGGAAGGAATAGATTTTGAGGAGACATTTTCTCCAGTGACAAGAATGGAGGCCATTAGGATGTTTTTGGCCTTTGCAGCATATAAGGACTTCAAGGTTTATTAGATGGATGTGAAGTCTACATTCTTGAATGGTGAGTTGGAAGAAGAGGTATACATTGAACAACCAAAAGGCTTTCAATTATCAGATAATCTTAATATGGTTTGCAAATTGAAGAAGGCATTGTATGGACTTAAGCAAGCTCAAAGAGCTTGGTATGCATTATTGGATAGGTACTTATTGCATTAGGTATTCAATAAAGGTACTACTATAGACATGGAAAATATACAATTTGATCTGACACACTAGATCTTGATTTACTAACACCATTCCATCCTGAATCATCTCCTTTGCTAGTCATTTAATCAAATAACCTATATTTGATTAAAGTCATCACTCTTCATCTCTTAATTAAATTAATTCATCATCTCCTGTTAATTAAATAAATCAATTTTATTTAATTAATTATGTAATCTCTCTTTTAATTAAATAAATCATTTTATTTAATTAATCCCTAAAGTCATCTCATTTAAATTAAATAAATCTTTATTTGGTTTAAATCCAACATCATCTCTTTTTAATTAAATAAATCAAATCTTTATTTAATTAAGTCTTTAATAATTTTCCTCTCATTTTGATTTAAATCAATCCTAAAATCAAAGTCAAAATGGTCAAATCACCTAACCTCTCATTAATTTAATCAAAATATTGATTAAGTTAATCCCTATCACTAAAATCTTCTAAAGAATGCAACTTGCACATGAAAATAGATTTAATTCATTTATTAAATCTCTATTTTTCCTCACATGACATAAAAAGGGAATATTCCCTCAAGTTTGAATTCAAAAAGTCCAAGTGGATGGGTACTTCCAACAAAGCATTCACTCCTCTTACATGTCCTTGTGCATTGAACCAAGTGGCATTTATTTCATTCATTTTTCCCTCTCACATGTCATTTCCTCAATTTCAAATTCCACCTAATTGCATTTATTGGCACTTTGGCCAAAATGTGCACAACCATCAACCATTCACATGGTGACAAGTGGTATTCAACCATTGGGTGAAAGTTAGTCCCACATTGCTCAATTCTTGTTTTCTCTTCCAAATTCAAATCTATAAATTGGAGGCTTCTCTCCTCATTCTTCATCCACAATTTTCATGCAAAGTTACTCTCTTGACATTGAGAGCCAATTTTGTGCACATCATTCCATATTTCATCATTTTCACAATTCATAGCTAGGTTATGCTCAAAATATCATCATGGAGATTTGATCAATTTACAATCATCAACATTGCAATTTAGGAGTTGGGAAAGGGCCAATTTCAACATTTTAATTGGCACCAATTCCCCCATGGGATCTCTAGTTTGCTCACTTAATTAGGATTTACATGTTTTTTGTATTTTGTTCTTCATCTTTCCTAGTTTAAGTTTAGTAGATGGATTTCATGGGGAATCCTTCATTCTTGTTTGCATTTGATCTAACATTTTGATTTGTTTGTTGTTCTTGTGTAATTGCAAGTTTAGGGGTTCACAACTACAAATAAAAATCTTTACATTAAAGTTTAGAAGGATCAAATTTTGATTGTGGTTGTGTATGTTGATGATATAATATTTCGAGGAAATGAGGCAATGTGCAAGAATTTTACGAATGAGATGCAAGAATATTTTGAGATGTCTATTTTTAGGGAGATGAATTTATTCCTTATGCTACAAATCAGTCAGATAGAAAAATGAATATCCATTTCACAGTCAAAGTATGTCAACAAAATTTTGAAGAAGTTTTGAATGGAAGGCTCTAAATTGGTATGTACTCCTATGGTTATTGGTTGCAAGTTGAGAAAGAATGGTGAATCTCCTAAGACTGATCACAAAAAGTATAAATCAATGATTGGTGGACTGCTATATCTAACTTCCAATAGATAGGATATCATGCATGCAGTTTGTCTTGTGGCCATATTTCAAGAAGATCATGGAGAATCACATGTGGTAGTAGTAAAGAGGATGTTCAGATATTTGTAGGGCACTTCAGACTATGGTCTATGTTATCCATACGATACTAATTTCTCTTTGATTTCCTATACTAATGCAGATTAGGCAGGTTGTGTGGATGATAGAAGAAGTACAAGTGGAAGTTATTTCTTTCTTGGAAGTAGATTGGTTTCATGGTTGAGTAAGAAGGAGGACTCAATGCATTATCTACTACAAAAGCAAAGTATATTCCAGTAGCATCTTATTGCACATAGGTGTTGCAGATGAAGCAAAAATTGAATGATATCATAATTTCATATGATGAACCTATTTTATATCATGGTGATAATACATGTACTATCAATATATCAAAGAATCTGATGATACATTCAAGAACAAAGCATATCTCAATTTGGTATCATTTATTGAGAGAGACGGTTGCAGAAAATGAAGTGAAGCTAAAGTATGTGCCTACAAAGAATCAAGTTGTAGATATATTCATGAAGGCTCTTCCTAAAGATACATTTGAGTATTTCTGACAAAATTTAGGGGTTATTGCCCCTCCTTTCAGCTAGATGCATAAGTGCATGCATCAGTTTGGTGGAGAATTCAAGATTTTTTTTATTCCAAATTGATGAAGGCTACCTCTTAGGGGGAGCAAGTATAGTATTGTTGGTTGGTAAAGTCAGATGGAGAATATTTTGTGCCCCTAAGGAAGAGAGTGCAGAAAATTAAGTGTAGTTTCTTGTTGATGTTGCAAGTGGTGTATGCAAATGTCAAAAGATAAAATAGAAAAGAAAAATCCTATGCAAATGATGTGTGAAAGGTGTAGGTTTGTCCCTTTGAATGTTTTCAAAGGGGGGAGAGCAAAAGAGTTCAAAATAGGAAAGATATTTGGATGATTCTATGGCCCTTTTCCATTGATGTCAAAAAGGGAGAGAATCTAAAAAATATGGAGAGAGTGCAATGTATGGATTTAAGTATTCTCTTAAAATAAGAGGAACAAAGGGGGAGAGAGATTCAGATTTGTAGGTGAATAAATATGCTTGTGAGAGATTACAAAGAGTAAAGAGTTGCCCCAGTCAAGGGGAGTGCTTCTTGTTACATAATCATTGTTGGTTTCTTTCGTTATTGATGGTTTTTCAGAACTAGTGTTGCCATCAATGAAAAAGGGGGAGATTGTTGGAATCTTGAGTTATTTGTGAGTTGTTTGGGTATTGTAATTGATGTCAACCCCTTGTATGAAGAGAGTGTTGGAATTTTATTGGTATTGATTATGAAAACCCCTAACATTGGATTTTTTGGAAGCTTGAAGTTGTTGGTATTGATGTCAACACAATGTTGGTGTTGTCATTGATGTCTCCCTTTAGTATAGTTGTAGAAGTTATGTTTGGAGAGATAGTTGGATGTGCTATAGTTGATGAGAGATGTTGTATATGTTGTAAATGTGTTGCAGAGATGTTAGTAGTATTGTTGATGCAGTTGGTTCACTTGGTTTCCAAGTGCTTTTGAGAAAATTTGATTAAAAGGGAGTTTTGTGTGATAGAGTGGTGTTCAGTGTTTTGCTCCACATTTCTTCATGGTTGAAGATATGCTTGTGTGGCTTGGATATATGGTTAGAGTTTTTTAGAGGTTTTATATCTAGAGTTTTAGATTTTGGATCATTTTGCAGTGGAAGATGTGTTTGATAGTAAGTTTGTTTGATGGAACAGGGTGTCTGGGAGAAATGAGATTGCTCTACATTTCTACATCTTGAAGGGTATTGGCTTGCACATCTAAGAATATTCTTATATATTTTGTATCTACCTTCTCTTTAAAATTTATATTTTGTTGTGTTCCACAAGGTTGTGTGGTATGTTTTATGTTTGTGTCTGGTTGCATAGAATAAAGGTGTTTTTAAGTTTCAGGTGGTTGCAGTAGTAATGGAAAATATTCTGATGATGTAGAATATTTTGAGATGTTTTGGATTAATGTTGTATGGTCCATGAGATTTTTCTAGACCTGGAGAAGTGTTTTTTTGGTCGCTTGTTAGTGTTAGTGCAGGTTTGTTTGACCTAACATGATAGCACTAATTACGAAGGATGATTGATGTTTGCGGAAATGTTGAGAGGTGTGTCAATGTAGATTTGGTCCCTATTAAGTTGTGGCATGGTCTTCCTTCACTTGAACTTTACTTCTTGGAATTTTTTGGTTCCAACCTATTTTATTTTGCATAGTTGAGGTGCATACCTTTCCTTAAGGTCGACTTAATTGATATTTTTTAAGGTTGTGGATGGTATAAACACAAAGTGAGTTATTGTACATAGATCAAATGGAGAAGGTGTGTGATGTGAAAGATATAAAAGTAATCAAGTGTGGTGATCCTAGTGTAAACTTCAATGCCTATGACTCCCAAATATAGTGAGCAAAAGGTGTCTACATTTTAGCTTGTTGAATGAGATGTCCAAGTGATTTAGTGGAACTATACCTTCGACATAAGATAAATACATTGTTAGTAGTTCAAATTGGTAGAGAGCCACCCATTCTTATATCTTCTTTCTTCTAGAGAGTGAGTCCTTTGGAAGTGATCCCTTCTTTATTTTGGGAAGTGAGCCCTCTAGTAGTGAGCCTATTATATTTGATGTTGCTATTACTTTATATTGTTAGCTAATCCTCACCATGTTTTTTCCCTTCTTGGGTTTTTCATGTAAATCTGGTGTTCTTATGTGTTTGATGTGTTTGCATTATTGTTTCATTTGTTTACATCCTATTAATGCATGATAAGGGTTTAAGGGCTAATAAATATCTGAATGTTAATGAGGATTTTGATGTTTTAATGAACAACTGATTCACCTCCCCCTCTCATTTTTCCTATGCATCTAATACAAGTGAAAAATTACACATCTCTCCAAGTCCAAAAATATCTCACAGACCACACAACAATACTACTTCAACATCCAAGAATATTCCTTAACCACCATAATACTCTAAAACACTTCCACAACCACCTGAAATAATGAACACCTTAATTCTATGCAATGAGACACACTAGCACACTCATACAACTCACCAACCAAACTTATAGAACACCTCAAAAATTGAAATCTCAAGAGAAGGTAGATACAAAAAAATGAGATAGTCCCCAGATCCACAAGACAAGAAACCTCAACACGGAGAAATGTGGAGCAATATCACTTCTCTCGGACACCTTGTTTCACAAGCAATTTCATTATGTCAAACAAATCTTCCACTATCACATAATCCCGAACCTAAAAATCTAGATATAACACCTATGAACACTTTGATCAACACTTCAAAACTACACAAGCATATCTTCAATTATGAAGAAATGTGGAGCATAACATTGAATAGAGCTTTGTAACTTTGCACACTCTTTTATTCAAATTTTCTCAAAAACACTTGGAAAACAAGTGAACCAATTGTAACTGCAACACTTACTCATTCCATACATTGATGAAAACACCACAACTTAGTGCAACACTCCAACAACTCCATATATATCTACATACAAGGGGTTGAGATCAATATGAAATCAAAACTACAACACATCCAACATTACCAACAAGCTCCAACAATATTTCCAGCTATACTCAATATTCCAATAAACTTTGCAACTACACTAGAGGTTGACAACAATGGCAACACCAACAACATTGTGTTGACAAAAATGACAACACCAACAATTCCAAGCTTCCAGCAACTCCAATTTTACGGTTTGTCATCAATGACAACACTAGCAAGCTTCCAATAGGGGTTTCCTAGGTCCTTCATGCAAAGAACTTAGGAACTAATGGTGTCCATTTTCCAAATTTCATTTGGAAATAGAGATCACAAGGTATAGGATTGACTTTCAACCCTAAGGTGAGCCAATTAGATCTGGATCTTTGTTTCTTTAGGATAATGGGGAGATTTTAAATCAAATGAAGTTGATTTGATGCACTTAAACCTAATAAACAATAATACCTAGATGATAAAACACAAATTTTTGAAGACACAAAACTAAAATAATAGTTTGCAGATATATCTAAGAAGGGTATGGACACATGTACCTGGCACCAAAATTAGTTTTGAGCTCTATTGAAGGACAAGTTCACCATGGGGTGAATGGTTCATGGTTAGTGCTTCTGAAAAAAAATTTCACAGTCCTCTGATGTTGGATCTGGGCTTTTGTTTGACACAGGTCCCATTGTTGAAAAGAAAAAATAAAGTTTGCAAGTTAGTTTTTGTGGTTTGACAACTTGTGCAATAATGCAAAATTAGTCCTTTGAGATCTCTTTAATCCTTCTTCAAATCGTAATTTGCATATACAAAAAAAGGCAAAACTGTTTGTTTTGAATGGGGATTTACCTTAGTCAAACCCCATGTTTGGTAATTAAACCTTGATAGAAAGATAATGACAATTGATAAATGGAAGGAATGTTGAATGAAAACTTGATTTCTACAACTCACCAAACCTCTAATGAATTCCCTTAGAGGACTAAACTCAAACACATCACTCCAAGGAATGTGATCTTTCTTTACTTAATTGGACACTTGAAAATGTTTGGATGCTTTAGGATCAATAATGCATGTTATCCTTCACAAGATGACATGAACACACATAATCTTGAACATGATGATAGGATCTTGAATGCTACAAAAAATGACTAATAAATTTTCTCTTGAATGCTCTTGACAATAATATTTGATCATATGAAGTCTTGATTGTGTGTCTTAGATTTGAATTGATAAAAGACTATGTATTTATAGGTGTTTATCTAATTTCCTAAAAATTAGATTCTAAAAGTTTACAATTGCATATGAAATTTGAATCATTAAAAGATTACCAAAAACATTAAAATTTGGGACCTAGGACTTAAGGAGGATCCATTGACCCTTGGATGAATGGGTCCTAACCCATAAGTCCATGACACACTCATTCTGGGGTGATTAAAATATTAATTGCATTAATTAAATGTAGGTTCTCCTTTTGAAAAAAGGGAAAAATAAGGCTTTGTAATGCATAATTTAAAAGATTAGAAGCTTAATTAAGTCCAATTAATTAAGGAACCCAAACATAATGTGAAATTGTAAAGGTGTACAATTTACAATACTACATTTATGTTGGCTTTCAATTGTTTATGTAAAAATTTATCCTTGATGTCAAAAGTGGTTGGTTTGCTGATATGAGAATATATATGGACGTTGATGCTTGATGGATGTTGACAGGATGCATTCTCATCTTGTTTTGATATGTGGTTGGTTTGCTGATATGAGAATATATATGGATGTTGACATTTGATAGATGTTGACAAGATGCATTCTCATCTTTTTTTGATATATGATGATTATAGTTGGTTCACATGGTCTTTACACATGGTTCATGGCAAGCAATGACAGGGTGCTACAAGTCAGATTTATCCTTTTCATGGTTTCAAGATTTCAAATCCCAGATCAAGTATATGGTACAGATCAGGTATAAGGTTGTTGACATGGTATATATGATGGCATTTGCTTAGGCATCTTAGACACTATGCACAATGGCATACATACCATGGCTAACATATATATTGGAAAGTTCTTGTTGAGGTATACATTTGCTTATACATTTGTGTAATTTTTTTTTATATGGACTGACAGTTCAAATGTGGTATGAATTCTTATGTTTGCACATACAAGTTTCAAGAAATGCAGATTATAGGTTCAAGTCACCTATATTTTTTTTTTCTTCATAGAGTATTTTTACTAATGGGATCTTCAAGACATATAGTACATGGCTTCAGGCAACTTATATTTCAATTGTATATACATTACTTTGGTGAATGTCTTTGAAATATTTCATGGTTAATATATCCTATGGTTAAGATATTGAAATATTTATATTTTACACCATAAATGGTGTCGGGCACTAAAGAGATATAAAGTCTTTGTTAAACAAAGCAAATCAAGCCCTTGTCAGGCATGCTAAACATTAAGGAATCAGGCATATTAAAGTTTTAAAAAGTTTGAGAAAAATATTGGTTTGATGCTTATTTGTTTCGGTCACATTAATCATGTGACAACGGGTACTATGATTAAATTTTTTTTGGCTTAGTCACTTGGTAGTGACATGGGCATCGACAGCCATCATAAATTAATGATTTAATCTTTGACAATAGATTCAAAGCATATTATGATGTTCAGATTCCAAATGATTATACTCTTTTGAAAAGTCTTCGAAAAACTTGGGGGAAATGTAGGGCAGAGTTGTTATTGTTTCATTGTGTAAACTTGTGAAACCCTAACTGTCGCCATTGGAGTCTTCGTAAGTATTGATTCTTATTGGTTCAGTTGGCTTGACTTGACAGTGAGGTAGTTATAGCAGTTCATAAGTGGTTTTTTGATTGTTGTTGCCATGGGCTTTGAGGTTGGTATGCTTGTATGAACTACGACTATGGAAGTTGGTCTACCTTTCAACTAGATAGTTATGATGATCTTCAACAATGTTTTATTGTATGTGTTTTATTTTCTCCCACCGTGAATAGGTATTACAGTTAACACTTTTTATGGGCATTGATCATGATTTTTGTTAAGGTATTAAGTACAATGAAGGTTCAGTGATTAGTTTGATTTGAAACCCTTGGTTATTTCTTTACAAACAAATAAAGGGTTAAAAAGCAATCGGTTGAAGAAAATAGTTATTGTAATCTTGATTTTTTGTTGAAGATTCATGAGATCATTTCTATAATAAAAACGAAGATGAATCATGAGTTGTGTTGTTTCCATTTTGAGAGACTTGTGCACACATTCTACAATTGAAATTATTGTAAACATAATGCATAAATCTTAACCAGTATATCTAGTATTTTAAAGATTCAAATAATTAATCTTTAAGATATGGGTAAACCCATAATAGTGGTTTACAATTTTGGTGAGGAAGGAAATTTGTGAAAATGCTCACACATTTAAAATTTAATGTTTTAAAGGGTTCGTTCAAACTAGGGGGTTCGCACGAACCCAAAAGAGGGGTTCGGTCGAACCCCTAGTTCAAGCGAACCCCCTTTTGCATGGTGGGTTCGCTTGAACCCTATGATGTCACGTTTCTTCATAGAAATGAATGGAAAATTCAAAAAAAATGGGGGTTCGAGCGAACCCCCCTTTGAACAAACCCCCCTTCACCCTTTCGAGCAAAGGGGGGTTCAAAGGGGGGTTCGCTCGAACCCCCCTTTTTTGCCCTTCTCCCCCTCTTCCACCAAAATTTAGCAGATTTCAAGTATAAGGTCAATCTTGAAATTGATGTAACGCTCAAGTGGCATCCCTGGAATCTCATTGGGAAATACATCTGCATACTACTGAAGTATGGGGTGGCTATCAAGTGAAACCTTCTCCTCACTTTCTCCCAACTCTAAGTCATCTACTGTCACTGCAAACAATTGACAGCCCTGATGTACACATCTCCTCAGCTACATAGCCTAAATCATCCTTAATGATATGGGTCTTTGAACTCCCACTATCACGACCTCCCTACCAGATACATCAATGCATCAAATCAACTTGCGTTGATAGTCAATAACAACTCTGTGAGCCTCTAACCAATCCATCCCTAAGATGATGTCATACAACCCCAACAGTATAATGTAGAGGTCTATTGTAGTGTGAAAGGATCCAATCTACAATCATGTACTAGGGAATGCGCTACAACTTTACCACTGGAGGTCAATTCGACCACGACCTCTACCACAACCTCATCTAGGTGGCATGATCCTACACAGACATACCAAAGTATAAGACAAGGTAACACAAACTTAAATCCTATGCAAATAACAACTTAATCGGTTCAACATTATCCCAGAGCACCCAGTGTTTAAACTTGGGCTTTCATACCATGTGTAACACCCCGCCACGTAACCTTAGAGGACGACGCAATTACAACAAAAGCATAACAATTTTTTTTTGAAAGTGCAATTAACAATAAGTAAAGTGAACTACACTTAATACATACATCCTCTAAGGTATGCAACAATGCTTACATATGAAACCCATAACACACAAAAGTAAACCAATCCATAGTATATAAATTTTTACTCATGAAATAAAGAACATGGATCCAATAACATTAAACTCATTTCATAAGATTACAAAGTACATATTAAAATCATTCATAGATTGTAATAATTCAATATAGCAATTACAAGGCTCATTTCCAAAATGAGGTAGATCATACAACAACATTACAATTACAATGATACAAGGATTATCCTCGAATACAAATGAGTAGTACAAATAAAATAACATCCAACTGATCCAACATGAAGAAAAAACCCAATGGTGTAAGGTGCACGTTCCACCCAACCAAGTGGTACCTGAAGGCCCACCCCCCTTGCTAGGAGATAGTAAAAGGGATTCCTAGGCATAACCAACAACCTCAAGACATAGGAAACCACAAGACTAAACTATACAAGTACATTACATAACATGAACGTTACATTGCTTCCAGAGTAAAAGAATCAAGTAAATCAATTGAACAATAAAAATTATTTTCATAGGAGAAGTGCCATCACAAAGTTGCATGGATTATCCTGGCAAATCTTCCTAGACCTCGACTCCCATCTTGGGTTATCATTGTAGCCTCTCACGATCTCCAACCCCACATGCAAACCAATGCGAAGTCAAATATCTTTCAAAGGGACAAGATAATGACCTTACCATTCTAGGCCTTCTTGTCTCATCTCAAGTCTAAACGAGCCCTTGAGCCAATGAGCGAGGCACAATTAACAAGTTATGTGTTTTAAGGCTACCCTTTCCCCTAATACTTTTATTTAATTTCAACTAAACTATCTAACTCTCACATGAGTTATCCTGGCACCAATTTGTGTGTTGGCCCCCATTGAGAGACACTCCCCTACTGAAAACACAAGGATCTAATCCATAAACCAAGGGAAAACAAAGTGCACAAAAATGGATATCGAATCCCAACCATAATGCAAGAGGCAACACATCTCATTCATAGTAACCGGGTGTTTAAACAGGATCACAACCAGGTGCACTACCCAAGGAAAACAAAGGGTTGAACATAATATCACAACAACCCCCTCACAATATTACAATATTTGGAAGGCTTACACTTTCACAACTAACGAAATTCCCCAAATCACGTGAACATAAGACATCATAAATAAATAAGCAATTCAAACAAGTAATTAAACTATCATTAGGATTTCCTTAATCCAATTTCCATTCCAAGAAAACAATAATTCATTGCTCAAACAATCTAACTTAATCATATATGTAATTATATATATACGTATATATATATATATAATTTAAATTCCAAATTAAATCCAAATTACAAGGAAGCGGACAAAAGTATTACCGGGTTGTTAAAACAGTTGATCCCTCATATGGGAGGGCGGGGCCTATGAAGGCAGCGCCCAACGCTGCCTCCATAGTGTCGACTCCCCATATGGGCAGTTGTGGGGGTAGGCCAAGTGTTGCCTCCCCCATAACTTTTAAACTAAAAACTGTTTCTCAAAAACCTACGATCATAAATAATTGTCGTACGATTTATAATTCTGGTTTTTCAATATAACATTTTAACAGAAGCTTGGAAAACAATGTATATATGCATGTATTTATATATGTATATATTATTATTATATATATATATATATATATATATATATATATATATATATATATATATATATATATATATATATATATAGATATAAATGTATCAAATTGATTATTCCAGATGAACATTTTTTTAACAAGAATTTCAACAGAAAAATATCTACAAAATTTTCCAGAGGTTTTCAATTTCCCAAGCCAAATGAATCTAATTGGGAAAACAAAACAAAACAATAATATTCTACAGGAAGATCCTTTCCAATACAACTAGAGGTTTTCTACAATTTTGATAGGAAGATTTAAATCCATTCCTACAAAGGTTTTCTAAATTTTATGTTGTTTTCCTTCTAGGAATTCTTTTGTTTTAAAACAATTCATCTTTTCAAAAAATTTAAAGAATTTAATCTAAAGCTCTAAAGCTTTCACGACAATCTTTGAAATGTCCAATACATATTTAAGCTTAAAAATAAATGAAATCTTCTTCATTGTACATGCAATCTTTTCCAAAACAATAACTAATTTTAATAGCCCTTCCAATTTGAATTAAAATAAAAAACAATAAAGAACTTGTTCCAAAAGCTTGAAGAATCAAAGTTTGAAGTAGAGTCTCACCTTCATATTCCAATATTATCAAAGCTTCTTCCAAATAATCCTCTTTCCAGAAAGATGAAAACAAAACCAGAGCCAATTTCCCGATAACTTCTTCCCCAATTTTCACCAACCCCAAAATATTTTTTTTCATTGCCGTGAAATAGCCTCTTTCCTCTTTCAATTAATGCAATTATTCTCTCTGAGAATTAATTCCCAGCACCAGATATTAATTTTCTAACACATGTCACAATTAAAATATCTTTCCAACCAAATCACAGATATTTCCTCCAAGATATTTTCTAAGATATTTGTTTATTTACAATTTAAAATCAATATTAATTTTAATTAACCATTCAATTAAATTCACAACTCTATTCAATCAATTTAAATAATTAATTAAAAATAGCTTTTATAATCTAACAATTTAAATATCAAATTTAATCTAATTAATTTAATCGCTAGGTAAAATAAATTTAATCTAAATAATTAAACTACTTTACATAATAAATTAAATCAAATTTAAAGCTTCTAACAACATTAATCATGATTAAATAAATAATATTGATTTAAAACATTATAAACATTAATTAACATTAATTTCCCACAAAGCATACCTTGCAAAATAATTAAACAACAAGGCAAATAGGGACAACATGACAACTCAGCATGACCAAAATAAGGACTGATGACACACTGTGACTAGGGTTGTGGTTTGACAAGGAAACCCAGTTACTATCTCTCAATCAACTATTTCGTTGGGCAATGGACACACTCAAACCTATCAATCCAGGTGGATTCGATGTCCTATACCTGCAATCCTGCAACCAAAACATATGTCGTACATGTATATAGATCATGAACAATCACACAGTGAAGAGGAAATCATAGAATCGTAGGGTGCTCACAAGCGAGTGATGCAATCTGTCTCCCTTCACCAATATAGTGTCACATCAAAATTGATGAAACTAAAACATCAAATAGCTACCGATGAACATATATCAATATCAACTCACATAATCAACTATGCTAACCAGAAAGTATGTCATAATCCATAATCATCAATATAGTGTACCATCACATCTCAATATAAAAACCATCATTGCTATAACGTCTGCGATCAAATAAAAACATCATAGTATCATAGTCTATCAAAATAAAAGCACTGTCTAAAAACATAAGCAAATCGAAGGGGTGTTACATATAATCGTTCATACCATGGTTTAAAAATGAATATATGTGTGTGTATACAAATGGATATTTATTCATGATTGCATAAAGGATATTTTTTGGTTAAATACTTGAGAAATTATAAGAATGGATGGATATTTTCTCAACCGAGAGGTCTAACTTTAGACAGTCTAATAAGCTAATTTAATGATGATTAATCAATATTTGAATGTAGTTATATTTTATTTAAATTTAGACAATATTTAATACGATGAATAATTGTGTTTAATATGGTGTGCTTAATGAACGAAACCATATAATTTTTAACATTGAAATTTTTGAAACCTTAATAAGAAGTAGTATTCTATTTAAGTTTAATTTTATTTTATGATAATTATTTGACATGTGATCAATACATTTTGGTGTGATAAAATATGTTGAAATTATTACTAGTATTTTTGTTTATTCCTACTTACCTTGACGAAGGATTGAAACATCACTATATTTATTTATTTTCCAAATAATGGTGCATAAAAATAGGAGAGTAGTTCACTCTCTTGGTTTGTTTTTAGAGACTTGAACAATTGGCAGTTGGCAAGACCCAATATTTTATGAGAACATGACATGGGTGTTCAAAGTCGGAAATACTTAACCGACCTAGTCATATACCGACTTAGTGAGTCATCACTATATGAACGAAAATATTTTGGAAATTCAAACCAGATTGTCAAACGGTTAGTTTTGAAGGGGTAAATACTCGATCAATTGTTGATTGATCATAGGAAGATTTATACATAAGAAACAGTTCAACAACCGATCATAACTGACAACGTAATTAGTAGACAACCGATCATGACTAACAACATAATTGATAGTAGTGAACCAGTATAATAATGCTAACATTCCCCCCTTATTACATTGTTCCTACAATTGTATCCCATAAAAGCTCGTATTCACTTTTCCAAGGGACCCCCCTTAAGGCTTACATAACAAAACTTGTTGATTACAATATATATACATCTTTGTGAAGATATTCCTTGAAGAAACAAATCATGAATTAGGTGGAGCTCCATCAAGCTATCTATTAACCCTTGTAAAGGTGTAGCCCCTAGCCAAATTCTTGAGTTCTTCCTCCCATGAAATCTTGAATCATAGATTCTTGAATTATTTGGCAATAATCTATATTTAGCTCTCCAAACACATGGCTCCATCAAGTTATCTAATGAACCTCAAAAGAGTATAACTTTGATCACAGCCTCGAGTGCTCGCTAGACAACCATATATATTGAGCTCTACACCAAACCCCATACCTATCTCCAAAAATTAAACTTCACAATATATGTATTCTTCAAAGTTGTCAACAACAACAAGGAAAAGAAAAAAATTAAAGCCAAAAATGTTTCTCATTCAAAGCATCATCTCAAAGTGAGAAGCTAACTTGAGATGATGGAAATTCCTCCATCCTCTGGTGCCACCAGCCTCCAGTATGACCCTATTATAGTTTATCCATTTGATATCTTTGATGAGTCTTTAGTGGACTTGTCAGATGTTGCAAAGATAACTCTAATCTAAATGACATGTATAATGTTCTTTGCAATGACAAGAAAAACAACATCCCCACATAGTAATTTGATAGTTCTCACCTATCTTCACTCTGACACATCCTCCATTACGACTTCCCATAACCATGAAGACACTACCAACATCAAACTTGATAAAATCCTTGATCAACAGGCATCCATTATAAATGTTAAGATAAGAGATACCCTTATCTCCAAGAAAAATTAATCCCACACCTTTATCTTTATAAATACTTTTAAATATCTTCCATTAATTTTGACTATACTAAACTATGCATCCAAATGACTAAGTGTACATTATTTTCTTGCACAAAGTGTATACCCAAAAATAATAATGAAGAAGTGGTCTCGCGATTAGTGCAATTGAACACAAAGATTACAAGGCATTTACATATTACCAAAATCTTGATGATTCCAAAACCATACGTCCTCCTGTAGCCAGTAAGAGTGAATGCAAAAGAATAAAACAATGATAGAGGGTACCTCAAAATGCACAACAAAATCACACTGCCTTGAATTTGCACCTTACAATGCTGGAAACTTTGATGGTAATGACTATGATTATAATCCAAACAATGTTATGCTTGGTCAAGAAGAGAAGGATAGATCATTTGGATCGATTGCTGAAGAATTTCATAGCATTTCTACTCATGTTGCCTTCATTGCAAATGTGTTATGTTAGAATCCATGCCCTCATGTCATGCTTGGCTACACAACCTCTCAAAACAACCAGATTTTTGTGCCTTATGTTGTTGATAATCTCCACTTTGTTTAAGAAATTTGTGTCTCCTTCTTCCACACACCTTATTTTTGCTTCTGTTAAAGTTTGTGTTGGCTTAACATTCCATCAACTTCCTCCTTGTCAATCAAAGTCTACCATTTGCAGACTAAGGAACTTCTGCAAATCATACACCCTCTTCATGTTAGATTATCATTCAAAATTCCCAAAAATTCTTTCGTTGCTCCGATACCATATGAAGGGGTAAATACTCAATCAATTATTGATTGATCATAGGCAGATTTATACATAAGAAATAGTTCAACAACCGATCATAACTTACAACATAATTGGTAGACAACTGATCATAACTGACAACATAATCGGTAGTAGTTAACCAATGTAATAATGCTAACAAGTTTGAGTTAGACTTGAGGTCATGAAGGTTTCCAAGTTGAGTTAGAGGTGGGTGAACATACAACTCCACTTTTTAAGGAAGTGGATAAAATATTTTCAAACTCACAATCCAAAGTAGTGCAAAAGTCCCTTCTTGCTCTAGTCAATTTGTTGTAATCCAAGATTCCATAATGAGTCAGTAGTCATGCTTAGTTAGAGAAGTATATAGTTGTATGATCAAATTGGTTATGTAGGACACAACACTAGAGACTCAGATGATATACTAGGGGTTCCTTAGTCTATACTCTTCATTGAAGATCAGGGCCACTTCCAGTTGGAAGTTGTGTAGGGGACTACTGGTCTGTGATTGGAGGTAAATTATTCGAGTGATGCTCCCTCTTACAAACAAAATCGTCGAGACATGTGAAAGAGATGATTTATCCATACATGAAAGACTTGACCTTTAAACTGAATTTTAAATTATATAAATTTGACTAATTGATTGTTATTCATGTATAAAATTGTATTGGAAATATGCATTTCATTTACAAGTTGAAATGTAATATTATTTCAAATTCGAAATGTTTTATTCTTTCAATTATGAAATATGCAATGAATGATGTTACAAAAGAAAAAAAATTATGTCCCTATTTTTAAGGAATTACAATTATTAACTTTAAGGTATTAAACCAAAGCAATTACTATGTTGTATGAGTTAAATTATTATATTTTTAGCCTTTATATTTTATACATGGTTTTTTCCTCCCTTCATTTGAATTCTACTATATGCTCTCTTTATATGACCACTCTTTATGCAATAATAGCACTATACTAGCTACCCTTTTGTAATTAATTTATCTTAGCAAGCACTAAAGGAGGGGTACACACTAGTGGCAACCATAGCAAAAGGTGGACAAGGCCCATAGGGAATTGAAATGCAATGCTAGGAGAAAAAACACATGTCAAATAGAGAGATAGATGAGACAAAATATTATACACAACAAACTCATGACCACCAAGCAAAAAAGGAGCTCAATAGATGATCGTTGAAATAGGTGCATTCTAGTTTATTGAAGTTTTGGAGACAAGGGATGGGAGTAGGAGTGTAAGTGCAATTTTAATATGAAAATATTACAATATTTATAGGAATATAATGTTACTATCACATTTAAGATGCATATGGAAGGATGTAGATGTCAACTTAATAAGAAATCAGTCTCTAGCCTGGTGATTTTTTAGAAATTTAAGCCTATGTTGGATATGGCCATTGTTGATTAAATTCATGTTCATTAAAATCAATCTAATTTCGTGTTAAGGATACATATGGCAATACTCTCAAGGTTTATCTAAGCCCAAAGTGAAGGAGAGAATAATCACTCTCAAATTTTGGTCTTTTAACCATTCTTACCCTATTGATGGGACCATGGCCTAATCTTCTTGAAGAAAAATCCTTCCACTTGAAAATAGGAATAATACTCTTGTAATTTTGGATTATGATTTAGGACCCACCATAGTCCTTCAAAATTTAGGCATACATACCTTTTGTGTCATAACCAACTTGCATCCTCAATGGTAGCATAACAATAATTTCATTTAGTTGATTTAATTCTCAATGGAAATATTCAAATTATCTACAATCTCTATTATATATATCATATGTCCTCCTCTTATCATTGTAAACACAAACTTTATCATCAAATGCCAATTTAACCCCTTTCTCAACAAGATGGCTAAAACTCATTTTTGTGGTTGTGGTGAGTGTCATTTATCATTAATTTGTTATTTTCCTTGTCCATTGTATATATTCATTTTTTATTTTTCCAAAACACTTAGGATCTTTATTATCACCCTATGTTACTCTGAACTTAAAAATTTCATCAAGCTTTGAAAATTCTTCTCTAAATAACTTATCATACGATCAAAAGAACCTAGATCAAAACAACATTCCTCGTTACTTGTGTTTTCAACTTTTTTGCATGAAAGAAAGTAGGAATATTCATATTTACCTTATTTTTAGCCTTCATTTATATTTTCATACATGGCTTCTTTTCTCCCTTCATTTGAAATCTACTATATGTTATCTTTATATGAACACTCTTTATGTTGTAATAACACTATACTAGCTACCTTTAGTAATGAATCTTTCTTTACATGTGCCTCTTGAGAAAACACAACCTCTATTTTGTCTACATCCTCTAGAATTAAAGCTAGGCCTTTAATATGAGGTCTCCCTCCTATTTCCTTGAGGAAAACAAGTACTTGCTCCCTTATTATTATTAATTTGTTTATTTGACATAAGCACTTAATCTAGACCTCAAACCAACCTTACACTTTCATTACCTTCTCTTCATGGATAAGTAATGATTGAGTTAGCTATTCAACCTTTATAGTATTTATATGTCTTTACCCTCTTTCTTCTAAAATAAGAACAATATGCATCCACTTAGGTGTAAGAGACCTCTCTCTCAGACAATATGTTGCATTTGATTCACTGCATATGTTACTCTAACATAATAGTTTTCAAATCTTTCACAATCTTTCATTCTTAAATTCTCAAAATTCATTATATGTTAGTTTAAAAATTTGCAACCCTTACCCAATCTACACCTCAACATGAACTCTATATTTATCCATATGATTCTCAAACAAATATTTGAATATATTGCACTTTAAATATAGAAAACTTCTTGAGCACCTTTTTTCTCTTATTTATTCTTTGCCTTATCTTTTGCATTCAATACATTCCACTCATGAGATTCAACATACCAACTAGCTACTATGTCTCACATTTCTTTCCATAACAAAACTATTTTCAATTGATCTCTCTAATATTAAAAATGTTCACATTTGATTATGAAGTATTAAGTACACTATTATTTGCTACCATTATAATAAAATATAGAAGATAAGGATTTTCTCTCAAAGCATCAAGATATTTAACTATGGTTAGGGAGCTCCAAATCTATACATTTTCAATATAATTCTTGCTTACATTTGATAAATTTTACCAATAACTCTAGCTCTAATACAACTATTAGAACTAATTTTAAAATCCACTCATTTGTAACACAAAGTATTACCATTTAAAGATAGTTACATCATAATTAAAAACCCATGATCAAACATATAATTGAACATACAACAAAAACATAAAACACTCTAATAAAATTCTAAATTGTCTATTAAAAAATGGTGTATAAGGTAAACTATTTTAAAGAGTTTACTAAAAAAATATAATTAGCATGCATGTTAGGCATTATATCAAACTACTATTCATGCCCTTATAAAAACTAGTTAAAAACACTAGAAACAAACATAACAACTAGACTTATAATGGCTACTTTAAATAGATAAATGTACACTCTAAAGATTGACAACTCTTTTAACAGAGACTTCAAAATTGATATTAGTCTCAAACTAAAGATGACAACAATCATATAAATAAAAACTAAAACTAGCCTTTATTTATGATCAAAACCTACAATAATTATTCATCTACAACAACCAAAAACTGACTAGAACTTCTAACCCCTAAACCCTTATAAATAGATAACAAGTGGTGCTCCAAAACTATGGATAAATTCTTGTAAAAATAGTTCTTCAACTGCTTTGCTAAATGTAGAATAAAAACTTTGTATGTTCGTCTTGAATTATTAAAATATGGTACCTTAATCTAATGTAGGAAATTGTACACTCTAGCAATTTCACATTATGTTTTGGGATTGTTTTGGTGTTTTTTCAAAGGGCATGTTTTAAACACATTTTAGCCTTAGCCTTGGCCTTTTTCCTATGCCAAATTGTCAAAAAATTGTATCACTCTAATTCTCCTTAGTGACATTAGACCGTGTGTTGAAATTTGAACATTTTTATTAGGATGTCAATGTGATTTACAAACATCCATGTGATATAGTAGCATCCTATAAGATTCCAAATTTCAAAATGTTAGTTTCTCATCTAGCTACTTGTTGTAACATTTATTTATTTGAAAAACACCTTCACCATTAGAATCTAACCCTTCAATTTATAAGCAACCCTCTTGTAAAACCTTATGTTTGGATCTAGAAAACAATCAATTAGTTTTTATTCAATCCTTTATTACATATTATTTTTTATGATTGATTTAAGATGAGCAAACATTCATTCTAACAATTAAGATGATTAATTATAATAAACTTAAATTTTTAAATAAAAATAGTAGACCAAATAAATCCTGCGATAAACTTAATTGTTTCAAGTGTGAACTCTATTTAAATATCAAATAATTGAATGAACAAACTTAAAACCACTTACTCTCCAATAACATATCTCCATCAATCTTCTTATTACTTCATAGACATAAAGTAATAAATAATTACCATATTTTAAAAAACTGAAAAAGTAGCCTTTTAATAATCGAACCATTTAGTATTTAAAAATAGCCTTAATTGGGTGGATTAGAGAGACATTAAAAAGCATGTTAATTTTTCAGTAGTTGGAGGAGTTGATTAAAAGCTTCGATAACTCTTTCTTTATCTCCGACCACTAGGGTTCCGCTGAACACATGGACACATTCACTTGTATCCAACGATACTCGAAGATAGCATCCTTCCATTGCCTCTTTAATAAGGGGAGAAGCTTCTGTGAAGACACCTATCACTGCCCACTCTCCTGGTCTCACCATTATTGAAGGAGTTAAAGTTGCATTTGCTGACTGCATCCACAGAACATCCTCTGTATTACAATCAATCAGAAAACATACCATAGCAGCATTACACGAATTTGTCTGCTGACACGTTAAACTCCACACTTCTCTAACATGTGGCTCATCATCCTCACATGAAATTATCTCCATTGAATTAACGATGGCGAGATCGGGGAAATCTAAAGATGAAAATAGCTCACGAGGGAAAATTTTCATGGATGTTCTGGTACAAATCATCATATTGTATGGCCATTTCTGCAAATCAGTTGCAAAACCTTTTAGGGTACAACAAAAGGGGAGAAAAACAATTTTAAATCTAGAATAGCAAATTTCATATTTTTCAGCATGTGTTACCTCAAACTGTATGCTTTGAATACAATGTTCAAAAGCTGATATGTTTTCTGCTACCAGGTTCACCTCCCGCAGTCTGTCCGTCTGCCTCAAACTGTCTATTCCAGGAGCCTTCCAACAGGTTGCTATATACAGCTCTTCCAGTGATGGCAAACGCTCCGAACCTTCTATTTTCTTTATTTTATCGCAACCTATAACTACAAGATCATTTAAGGAAACTAATCCTACCAAACTCGGCATCTCTTCTAACTCTGGACAAAAGGTTATAATTAGCTTTTCAACATTCACGGCAGCGTGAAGAACCCTAATGTTTTTCAGCAGTTTACACAATGTCAAAGAAATTGATTTAAGTGTTGTTGGCAGGGTTTCGATTTCCTTTAAAGATTCTTCAAGGTTGATTACGAGCTCCTGGAGGCTTGGACAACATTCTTGGGAAATCGATACCATGGACAAATGTGTGTCTTCTAGATACAAACGCCTGAGATTGCACAATGAAGAATAAGATCCCCTTCCAAATGGTAATTCTCTGATTGAACCCCCTCGAACCTCTAAAGATTGAAGATTTGTTAGCTGCCCAAATGCTTCTGGCAAACCCATGCTCTCCAGCATTGTACACCCATTCAATTCAATTATCTTGAGTGCTGTCGGCAAGATTTCGATCTCTGTTAAAGACGTACACCATTCAACACGGAGAGTTTGGAGACTTGGACAACAGTTTTGCGGAAGTGATATCCTGGCCACTGATGTCTCGCTTATATGTATTTCTTTCAGCTGCCGCAATGAAGAAGAGGATCCCAACTCAGATTCAAAGGTCAGTTCTCTCAGAGAGCACTGGCGAATGAATAAAGTCTGAAGATTAGACAGTTGTCTTACTTCTGTTGGCAGAGATTCCAACTTGCGACAACCCTGAAGAATAAGATTAAGCAGGTAGGACAAGTTTCCTAAAGAAGCTGGCAACCTTGTCCACAATGGGCTCCCAATATTTAGCATTTCCAATTTTCTTAGTTGACCAATGCTAGCTGGTACTTCCCTTAAGCTGTCAACATCGCAAAAACAGAGCTCTCGCAGGGAAGCCTGATTTGTGATATGGTGAGGCAATGCATGTAAATTGCTACAGCCTCCAAAATTCAAATACTTGAGCTTTGTGATGTTTCCTAGAATATTTGAATCTAAGGTGAGCTTTTCACAACCATATAAATTGAGGAATTCCAGGTTTATCAGATGTTTAAAAGAAACAGGCAACATCTCCAAACTCATACAGGAGTTCAAGTTTATATGGCGCAAGTTTACCAGGTCTCCAAAACGGCTAGGTAGAGTTGATAGCATGGAACATTTTTCTAACTGCAGATGCTCCAGCGAGTGAAGTAGACAAAACTCTTTTGGCAGGCTTGAGAGTTCTGATCTATTGACCAAGGATAGTTTTCTCAAATTCTTGAGATGGCCTATTGAGCGGGGAAATCTTCGGAAATAGGGAGCATCCCAAATTAGCAGCTCCCTCAACTCCAAAGGAGGCTGCACACAACCAATTTTCAATTTACTGAGTTGAAACTCGAAACATTTAAAAAGACTGAAAGCATTTATTGTAATTAGAAAATAGCGATGCAAATTTCTTACATGTACGTCCTCCCATAATGTTTGCAAGCTCAGAGGTTCAATAAACTCTAACACTCTAATGTTCTCCAGTGAAAGCCACAATGGAAGACGTATGTCCTCAAATTCAAACCACCGAAGCCACAAAAGATTTCTCGATAGCTCCTCAAATATTTGGTTAAACTCATGTCCTCTTACAACAAGAAGTTGTAATTGAAGCCCAAGATTTGAGATTTTCATCGTCTTCATGTATTCTTTTAGAAACAGGGGACGGTCAGAAATCTTGCTGTATTCACTAGAATCTGTGGCGGCCATTATCCCCCGAATCAGCATTCCTCTCTGAGTGGGAAAAAGCAACAACAGAACAAACTTCAATTGAATTTATAAAGTGAGAGAGAGACTTCCATAAAAACAAAGCTTTCATGCTATGATTAATGACAGGAAAGATTAACTTCACCTGAGTTTGCATACTCTGTCTCTTAAACCAGATTCGTGAAGGCGATCTTGTTGATGCAATTTCCCTTCCCAGATCCCTGAGGTGATCATGCATCTTTATACACCCTTCCTTGTCCACCTCAACAAGGCACTTGTTCAGAAGAGTTTCCAAACTGCAGAGACCATTCCATCCTGATCCATCCCACACAGCAATGCCCAAACTCCTTTCTTCACCTATGAAAAAGCAAGCAATATCCAAGAATACCTCTTGCTCATCTTTCTCAAGGGCATCAAAGCTTACTTTTAAAATAACCTTGATATCCTTGGGCAATGTTTTCCGGATCTTATGTAGTTGAGCATACCAATATTCAGTGGACTTTCTGCCATAAAGCTGTCCTCCAATTACCTTCAGAGACAAAGGCAACCCACCACATACATTTAAGAAATTTTCAACTAAATCTTCAAAGCCTTCTTGTGGGGAAGGCTGCAAGAAAGCATGCCAGCAGAACATCTGTTTGGCATGAAAATGTTGCAGTGGTTGCATTTTATAAATGGATGTGATGCCCCACTTTGTAAGTACATCCCCTTCACGGGTTGTAATAATTACAACACTACCCGATCCGAGGCTCTCCTTTGGTGGCAAGAGACCATCCAGTTGGTCCTCGTGATCTACATCATCCAGAACTATGAGCACACGAAGAGTTTTCAACCGATCAGCCACAATTCCCTTTCCTTCCTTAACATTGTCAAAAGATTTAACATTTTGGACACGGAGGTCCTCCAGGAGTTTCTTCTGCTTAATATGCAAAGCATTTTTGAATGCAGCATCTCGCACATCATACAGAAAACTGGAGCGATTAATTGAAAAGCTTTTCCTATTGTACAGCTCTGTCGCAAGTGTAGTTTTACCAGACCCGCCAAACCCTACGATCCCCACAATTTGTACTTGCTGCTCGTTCTGAATATGTTCTCCTCGACTTCTTTCAAAGTCTTCTACGACTTCATCCATTGCAACTGGAGGTTTGGCTACCTCCAACGGCACCTTTTCCATCATTGCCAGAACAGAATTCACTATGCTCTTCAACAGCTTCCCTTCATCGCTAAAAATTTACAATCAAACTAAATTCGATTAAACGGACATCTACAGCAGAGAAATATGTGTACCATGCAAATGCTTTGATGAGTGGGACAGATGAAATATTGGAGTACTTACTCATTTTTGTTGAGCATATATCCGGAGAGATATGAGACGCAATGGAGCGCCCTTTCCCACTCCTCAAGCATGCTTGAGCAGTACCTGCGCTTCTTTTTGTGATGGGAAAACGCAGGAGCATAGAGTCCTTTCCCTTGAGCCACCCATCGGAGATCATCAGGCTGAACATGATAGAATATGGGAAGAATTGTGGTGCCGGTTTTCAGCATAAACGATAGCTCAGCCAGGCACCAGGGGGATTGTGCATAATTCTCTGAAAAGATAGCAATATGAAGTGAAGCATGCGCATTGCCTCCTGTATTTCATCTGGTATGGAATCTCCCAACTCCAACTCTTCGACATCCAAGAAGGCCCGCAATCCTACCAGATCCAGCGTGTGATAGATAACGCTGGCTAATTTGTGCTTAACATCACAACCACGATGATTAATAAACACATCGCATGGCCTCTTCTTCATTAGGGCTGAGGATGATGGCGATGCTTGCGGCGCAATTCCATCAAAAGCATTTTGCAGCCCCCTCTGATGCTGCTGAGCTGTGGAAGTCGAAGAATCTCCCATTCAAGGGAAAAGACAATATTCTCTGGAGAACAGGGTAAGAAACCAATCACTGAATTGAGAGAAACAAACGAAATGGGCAGTAAGCACTACGCTCTCAAGTAATGTATAAGAAATCATAAGTAAGAACTGAAATTCATAATGGAAAGACAGATTTATTCGAGTAATGTATAAGAAATCACCTGGAATTACGAAGAAAAAATGCCAAACCTCATGGAACTGGATTATGCAAGGGCCACACAATTGCGATTACAGTAGCACCTGAACTGTAAAATAGAGCAGCAGGTGTGCCGATAGGCGAAGCCAATGGGAAGTACTTCTTATTAACCGGTGTTTAACAGAATCGTTTCCGTTGTAAACGGCCGTTTCTAGGAATACCGTACCGTTGTCAGAGTTCTGCACTTTCGGTAGAACATTTTTTTAACCTTGCCTTTCCTCCACGAAATTCTTCTGCGTTTTAGGTTAACGAATCATTTTATAGTTTCCCTTCGATGAAATTCTTTCCTTGTGTTAGGTAGATAGCTTTCTTTAAACGCTTTAAAATCTGTGTAATAATTTCTATTTTATATGAATTTGCATTTTTTTTAAATCTTTGTTTTTTTAACCATAAGTTAATTTTTACTATAAATTATAACAAGCATATATTATGTCCAAAAATATCATTATAAAAGTATTTATTTAATTTCCTCACTATTCTATTTAAATAATATTCTTAATTTAACAATAACCTTCACTCGAGTCACTAATCCTCACTTGAGTCTTAACAGTAATCCTAATCTTATTTGAACCTTAATACTAATCATAACCGTAATTCAATCTTAATATTAATTGAACCTTAATCTTAACCTATATTGAAGCCTAATTATAATTGTAACCCTACCCCTAACCTTAAGTCTAATTAAACGTTACTATGAACCCTAACCCTAAACCCTAATTGAACCCTAACGATAACCTTAACCCTTATTAAACCCTAAAAGAAAATTGACCTATAATTGAGTTGAAATCCTAACTCTAATTGAAGACTAACTATAATTGGACTCTAACCATAAGCCAAATTAAAATGTAACCCTACTTGAACACGATTTAACCATACCCCTAACTTTGACCTTAATTAAATTGTAAGTTTAACCCTATGTTAACACTAACACTAACCTCAATTGAATTGTAACCTTAACTTGAACCTTAACAATACCCTTATCCTTATTTGAACCCTAGAGCTAATCATAATCATAATTTACCCTTAACCCTAATTGATCCCTAATTGTAACTTATAGTGAAGTCTAATTGTAACTATAACCCTAACCTTAACCCTAATTGAACACTAACACTAACTGTAACCTAATGATAACCTAATTGAATCCCAACTCTAACCCTATCTTATCTCAAACTCTAACCCTAACCCTACCCTTAATTGAACCCTTACCCCAACCTTAATTGTAACTCTTACCCTAATTGACCCTAACTATAACCCTAACCCTAATCAGGCAATGATTGTTACCCTAACTCTAATTCTATAATTGCTAGAAAGCTCAAATGAAAGCAAAGCATAGAAAATGTATAAATATCAACTTCAATGCAATGCTAGTGCCACCCTTCTCTGAAAGTCCCAAAACTAGAAGTGAGTATAGAACTAAAGAAAAAATTATGAAAGTGAGAAGGGAAGGAAAATAAATTTGGCATATGATGTGGATGGTAGGGATCACTTAACAGAGGTTTTTAAAAGTGGAGAAAATAAGCTTGTATCTTAAACATCTCGCTGGTGTTGAATGTTGTTGAAGATGTGAAGAGGGATATGACCTCGTCATCAAAACAAAATTGGTGTCAGTAGGTTCTTGAGAGACTTGGGGATGAAATCAAATAGATTTTGAGTGAATGGTTACACAAAGAACCAATAAGAAGAATTATAAGGAATATTTGGTCTAATAGAAGGGGAGGGGACTTGCGGATGATACATAGGTTTGGAAAGACGAATTGGGATAATTTAGGTGGTCATTGCAACTTTCCTCACTTCTTTAATTGTAAACACATGTTCAAAATTATATTGTACTTGAATTGTTGATAGTGAAAATCTAAGAATCAAACAATCTTACATGACCATAAAATTCATTTAACAAAAATGTTTTATTTAATATGTATTCATTGTTAAACTATTGATATTGAAGCCTAATTGTAACTATAACCCTAGCCCTAAGCCTAAGCCTAATTGAATGCTAACCCTAACTATAACCCTAATTGAACCCCAACCCTAACCCTATTTGATATGATTTGAGATATGGTGTAAATGGTAGGGATCATTTAACAGAGGCTTTTAAAAGTGTAAGTGCAAGAAAATGGGGGACCAAAAGGAGGTCTTAAATGGCCATTTTTTTATGAAATTAGGAAAGATTGATCTTGGATGAGAAATTGAAAGATAGTTGTTATGCTCAAAATTTGAAGACACAACAAGAACAAGAGTCATAGTGCCTTGAATCTACTTTTTAATCTACTAATTTTCTTTTAAAATGGTGGGTATTAAGGGTTTCAAAAAGGGGAAGAACATTCTCATGTTTGTATCAAAAAATGTAACTTAGTGTTTGGTGTGTTGTCCCTAAAATGTTAAAAAAAATAGTATTTCAAAAATCGCTTCAGTGAAAATTAGCTACACCATGTAGTTTATACTTGATTTTTCTCCTAATTTTTTTAATGAATATAGATTTTTTAACTAATTTTCAAAGTGGGCATATCCCCTATTTTTTTGCAAATTAATCGAAAATCAACAAAATAAAATTGATTGTCTATAGAATAGAATCTAGTTTCTAAAATTGTAATTTGTTTCAAATTTCAATGAACAACTTTAAAATGAAGACAAAAAATACCATACATATGTTTTTGACAAAATATGGACACTGGAAAAAGAAATTAAAGATCAAAACCTTAACATATTAAAAATGTGAAGAAAAAAAATGGTTAGAAAGCTAAGAGAGAGTTCAATGTTATTGTGGTATTTTTTTAACTTAACATTGAAAGACATGCAAACCTGATGGATAGACATGCTCAAGATTATATCATTTTTGAGAAATTGCAAAAAAGGTCTAAGGGCATTGAAATGTCAATTCAACCCTTTGGATTGGATGCCAAAAGAAAATTCAACCCTAAGGGTTAAATATTCCCAAAGTAGACAAAAATGTGAGTGTATTATAGCATGCTCGCATTTCTATGAGGAAAAAGTGATCTCAAGTTGCCTCCCTTTCTCTTCACACAAATGTTAGCACGTTATAACATACTCGTATTTTTGTGAAAAAAAATCATCTCTCTCTCTCCATCTCTATCTCCCTTTCTCTACCAATCTCTTTATCTCACTCTCTCTCTCTCTCACTCAAGCTCTAGACCCATCTCCCTACCATTCCCTCCTTCCCTCTCCACTTCTCTCCATCTCCCCTATTGAAGGGAAAGAATATAAGACAAACATGGGGCAAGGTTCATGCAAACTATATTTCCTTGTGGGAGGATGTATCCACACTATTTGATATCATGATGAACAAATGGTGGGAGAGGTAAGTGTTGAGTCAACAAGATGGTCCAAAAAAGTCCAAAAGAAAAAAGTCTACAACAAATAACTTCTACTTTCCTTCGTCTCACATACTACAAATATGGAGATTCACATGTACTAAAAGGATTTGTTAAATATTTAAGAGAAAAAAAATGGAATGAAAAAGAGAAGTGGAAATCAATCAGTGAAAAAATAAATGATTCAAAAAAACTTAGGAGAAAATCACCCTGAATAAAACATGAGGGAGTGTTGCTAAAAATTTACTATATTTTATGATAGTGAAATAATCTATCAATGAAAAAAAAGGATCATTCAAAAAATCTTAGGAGAAAATCACCAAGTGAATAAAACATGAGGGAGTGTTGTTAAAGATTTACTACGTTTTATGATAGTGAAATATTACTCAAAAAATGGAGATACCATAAAAACATATCCATTGGGTTTGGAGTCACATAGGAAACTAGAACTAGAGCATGATGTAACTTGTTCCTTTCTCTTAGATGAAAAGTGCAAAAGGGGCTTGAGATGATGACCTCTATAATTCTACATAGTTCACTTATCTTGCTTTGATTTCTCATGATCAACTATATCAAGGATTATGCCTCATCTAGTGGGAAAAGTTGGTGTTTATGAGGGTATGGTATTTATAATGAGAAACTGGGACAACAAGATAGTAGGAGATCATCCATGCTCAAGATGATTGTTTGTTTATGCTTCAATTGCACCACCTACTATGAGAAAACACTAGATCCCCCAAGGGGCTTCATAATATATGGGAGACTTGGCCAATATATCTATCCATGAATGTTGACTCATTAGAATGGAACTTATTGTAGGAGCATTGGTTGGATGATGAAATTCCTTTGAAGAGAAACAAGGATGAGCATTTACAAGAACCTAAGAGGTCTTGTTGGAAAATATCTTCTATGACAACTCTTGATTCTAGAAGAGCTAATAAAAGCTTAGGAATTTATGAATCGTATGGATCCATTATTCATTTCTCATACTCTTAGAGCTCTCAAGACTTATTCAAACTATACCAATTACTATCTCATAATTGATTTGTTTTCAAGGTATCATATTTTTAGGCAAGTGGTCAACTTGGAGAAAATACATTCATACTTAGCCTAATTTTGCATGGTGAACTTTATAGGATTGGACTTCATCCCTCTTTTTGTACTATAGATATCAATTTATGGCTAAATCCAATCATCCTTATAACCAGTCTTGTAGTTAATTTTGTCTTAAGAGTGTCAATTAAGCATTTCTTGTCATTTTCTAAATTTGATCTATTAACTATCATATCTAAGAGCCTAATATCGTTAGTTTTTTTTATGGTTTTGATGGTTTTCTCTTTTCAACCCACTCTACCAAGTGAGAGGAGGAGAGAATCTATTTTGGGATTACCAAAAAAAATATTGGTGAAGGAGCCATTGATTTACCATAACAATGAGGAAGTGAAATAATTAAGAATAAAAAATGATATCACTGTGAGTTTGCATTGATTATGGATATTAGAGCCTTGCATTGAACACTCGCTGCAAGTGAAGACTCATTGAAAATAGTCTTTGTTGCCAATTTCATCATCATGTATGAAATTCCTTTAAATTGTTCAATGAAGCATTCTTATTTGCTTCTAGGGCCACTTAGATAGCTCAAAACATTGACAAAATCTCTTTCCTTGGGGCTATATAGTATGTCTTACATGTCATTTATGTCTTCTACTTCTTTAGTGATATTTTGATGATACACTTCTATAGTTTGAAGAGTGTCATTTTCATTCCAAGGGGAGGGGAAACTTTGCTAATAAATTATTTAATGATCACTTCGAGTTTTCATTGGGAATATTCTACAATGTAGGGACTTAAATCCTAAATCAATCTAGTTGTTATGCTTCATCACTTCAATGGCCACCTTGGTTGCCTCAAAGTAATATGGGATGTCAAAACTTGTAAGAACAATTTTGAAGAGAATTACAACTTAACCATTTGGTTATCATTCTTGATCCACTAGGAATGTTTCATTTTAATGGCTAAGAGAATTGCTTGAGATTATACTATCCTTTGTTCAAGGTCTTGAATTATAGGAATTCCTTCAAAGGAGGGCATGCCAAAAGTATTATAGTTTCTTTGGATGATCAAAAAGAGGTATCTCCCTCTCTCCCTCCCTCCCTACACCTAGTCTAGTCAACTTAGGCTAGTAGGGGTCTCATTCTTCTATGGGGATTACTATTTTCAATTTTAGAAATTTAGGCATTACATTTTGTTTGGCTTAGTAAGGTAATGATTTTTTGGTTGCATGCCTAGAGTTGCCCCTCTATGCATTATCATCATATTTGTACATTACCATCCTTACTGTCTTCATAATGTCCATAAAGCTTGGACAAAATGTCTTTGGTGTTCGTAGACATTGGACAAAAGTTTTTTATGGATGACATTGGTTACTTGATTTCAATATATATGTGTGGTGGCTTTGTGGATGGTTTTAATGATTTTATACTCAACCTTTTGAGATGTCATCATTGAGTGTAATGGGTGGCTTAGGTGTCCTAAAATACAGATTGTACCTAACTTGACATGGCTTGTTCTAGCATGACATATATCTCTTCAATGATAGTGCATGGTCAAAATTAAATGAGGGAATGAGATCATATATGAAGAACCTTTTTAGAAGGTTTTTAATGTTCCAAGGAGAGTTTGTTGTCTTCATCCTATTGCTTTGACCTTTTGTTTGGCTTGGTGAGGTGATGATTGTTTTGGATGCATGGCAATGGTTTCAATAGCAAGGATAAACAAACCATGTTTTAGTTTTTGTGCCTATAGACTTGATCCTTTGCACATTATCCTCACATTTATATATTGCATCCTTAGTGTCTTTAATGATATGCTTGGTTCTTTGCGGGCTTGGTATTGACATGGTTTTTTATATTGCATTGACTTGTTTTGTTATTTGTGCTTGGTTGTCTACTGTATGCTACTAAATTTTTCAAGATGTCATCCGTGAGTGCAGATGAGGGGACCTACCCTGGCATATCAATCATAGTCAATTGGGCATGACTTATCCAAGCATGACAAGGTAATGATTTTTGGTTGCAAAATGTTCCAAGTAGCATAGGTAAACCATTTGATATCTAATATTTGTGTTCCCAGCCTTGCTCCTCTAAAAATTATCATCATTTTTTTATATTGTCATCCTTCACATCTTGCTGACCCTTGATGCTTGGAGATAATATCATTGGTTGTTCATGGACATGTATTTACTATGAATTTTTACAAATGAAAATGATTTCTTGATTTTTCTTATTTGTGTAGTTGTTTTGTTGCTGATTTTAACAAATCCATACTTAAATGTCATCCTTGTGTGCAAATGGGTGGGTTTAACTACTGTAATATGCCAACTGTTTCTAATATGTCTATATCAAGGTGGATTTGCTTCACAAAACACACAATGGTTTATGGCTCCAATTCTACTAGTGAGGGGTGTAATGTAGCGCTTAAGAGGTAGTCTGGCTCACCACGAGTTCAATAACTCCAAGAAGCACAAGCTTTCAGATTTGGGTATAGCTGAGAAGGCGAGGTGTTACGCTTGATTTTACATTTTTATCATTTTATACTCACTTCCATTGCTCTTTCAAGATCTGCCAATCCACCTACCTATGTAAAACACTCGAGAAAAGGTGTGGAATTATACCTAATCAATTTTGTCCTATTCCTAAGCCACGTTTGTATTCTTGAATTAGTTCGAGACTAAGCAGTCCTTCCCTAGGCCAAACTAACTCCTGTACGCCAAAAATACATTGGCAAAACAAACCATTCCACCAAGTTTTAAACTTGCTTTTTAAGCAATGCCATTCTAGAAGGTATGTATTCCACTGCCCCACTACAGCTAAATCATCCTCGGCACTTCTTCCCTCGGCCAAATTTCAACTTCCTAAACACCAAATACACATTTGCTTCCATTTTTCTTTTTGAGGATTTAATACCATTCACAAGATCATTTTTGCTACCTGATACAATATCGCAAGCCTTATGCTGCAACATCTAACTGAGAGCCAAAGACTGAGGGGTATTCATTCTACCAAAGTCACCCTAGACACAATCCCGGCCCCATCCCTCGTGTTGTCAAAGTCTTGCACTCATTAAACTTTTCATAACTCATTCAAAACCATTCAACTCACCAGCAGACCAAGGGGCCACTCACTTTGCTTCCAATATTTGATCTAACTTCCAAGAAGAGAGCTATGTCCATGATGCAGTCCAAAGTGTTGTTCACATACATAAGGTTTTGCATCTATTATTATAGCATCTTTCCATTTTGTAATAATTAAACATCCTTCTATAGATCTCCTGTTTTGCATCTATTATTATAGCATCTTTCCTTTTTGTAATAATTAGACATCCTTTTATATATCTCCAATTTTCAAACATACGTTTTTTAAACTGCATATTATCAAAACAATCCAATTTACCAGGTTTTCATCTCGATCTTTTCACCGATGCCATTTTGTAAGGTTAAGCATCCCACTGCCCCACTACGGTTAAATCGTCATATAATATCCATTCTGATTGGAAAAAGCATCATGAATTAGACTAATTCTTTGGGACCAACAAGTGATTGCCACAGAATTTGCTTAGGCAACCAATTTCATATGCGGGTGATTAGAAATTAACAGTGTATTAGACTGCAGTTTTTAATAAACCATGTTACATATCAATAACAAACGCATCTAATACTCTGTAGTCAAACTCGTTTACAGGAAAAGCAACCCACACCAAATGACATTATAGTACTCCAATCCAACTAAAAAGAAACAAAATGAAATGGCAACTGAAGATTTTTATGAACTCTAGAATAATATTCAAAATCAAAGAATCCTACAAATTAATGTGTGGCTTTATTTAAAAAATAATTTGAAACTTGTAATTAAACTGCTGATGATGCCCACAATATCAATCAGTAGAAGCTATTTCAACTCGATGTATAGCGTACTCATTTAAAGAAACAAGTTTACAGAATGTCTCAATCCCAATTATAGCATATATGAAGGCTTGGAAAGTAGTCAACTGTAAATATACCGGCAGGGCATTTGAAGGATCAAATCTTCTAGTACACAGAATATCTCAAACCCAAATTATACCATATATGAAGGATTACAAATTAATCAACCATCAACATGCTGGCAGGATATACTCGATAACTAGATGATAAGCAGCTTGATCCCAGACACAGGCAAGTGCTCTCTACCACCTATGATGAACATATGTTTCTCCCAATCTCACTTGGCAAAATACTAGCTTGCAAAACAAGAAGCTTCAAAGTGCAGACTGCACTGTGTACCAATTCCTTTATGATTTATCTGTATCTGCAGAGTACGGTATGAGAATATATACTAATGGAGTCAATTTTATAAATCAAACCATGATATGATCCTTGACCTCTTTGAAAATTTGACCAACTTTAGAATAGTGTCACCCAAATCCAAAACAACTATTGAAACGAACCATTGTAACATTCATTATAACTCCAATTTTTATCCATCACTGCAGAAGGTCCATAGCACGAAGAATACAGTGATATCCTTATAGCTGAAATAAAAAATGCTTCATATCATTAGCTTAAGGATATTTTGTGTAACATGCAAAGAGAAATATAAAAACACCCTGAAGCATTCCCAGTTACAATACTAACAGAATACTGCAACATGGATAAAAACTTGTCCAATGTACTATGCTGACAAATAAAAATGGATACAGAAGCTAGAACTAAAGCTACGTTGAAATTTTATTTACAACCCACACATGAATGACGCATAAACTGGAGCAATATTTTAATTCAGATATCTTCAAACAAAGCCAATGATATTAACAAGGTATGAGTTTAGAATGAATATGCAAAAAACTGCATAAATTGTCACACAATAGCCATATCTACCACCAGATCTTATGTTTCCATGGGATTTCAAACCATGTATTTTTATTGTAAATCATCTCTGTCCAAAGCATTTGTTAGTAAGGGGGATGAACGGTGATTATTATAAAATCAACCCATCTAGGCTCTTCACCCTCTAGCCTCTTTCCAAGCCAACCTATGTACCTGGAGTATGTATTCTCAAATAAAATGTATAGTCAATCAGTGGTACCACACTCAACAATTGATCTTCAATTCATCCATAAATGAAAGGTCAATTACAAAGAATCCAACTTTATTACTCTAATTGTTTGGTTGTTTTGGGTTTTTGTATTTGGTTTTTAGAAGACTTGATATCAAGATGAAACATAAGTGACTTTCTTTGGCTGCACATAAAAAAGTTGTATCCTGATCTTAATATCAACTTTTTGAAGATATATGAAACTAACTTACAGTTCAACCAAGTCACTAACCTCCACAAATTCAGGAGCAGACAGACACATTTAAAGAATAGCTCCCAAACAAATCCCCCAGCAAATGGAAAGATCGCACGTCAATAGAGCCACGCATCTAGAAAGATCATAGCAAGGCAGAGCACCATAATCACTTCTAGGCTCTTAAAGGAGTAAAGGGCAATTGATTTCATTTTGGGGATTCTATCATTTGATTGAACCTGTTAGTATAATATTGGTGACTGTTGGTAGCTGTATTTTCATATTTTGAACATTGATTGAACCTGTTAATATAATATTGGTGACTTTAAAATCTATTACATGGCCATTGTCTGTTAAAAAATTTGACCGTTACTCTCTTTTTGAAATGTTTCTCCTTTATTAAAGAAATTTAAATCACGTTCTTAATAAGCTAACTAGTTGCCTAATTCTTACCAATCTTATCCACTGTTTCCTGATAGAAACATTTGAAAACCTTGTAGAATTGTTCCTATATATCTCATTAAATGTTAAGCACCCTCACCTATTTTTGCTAATTGTAATTTTGGCAACTCTGACGTTAAAAAAAGCATATATGACAAAATTTGTCCACTGGGTATCCAGACCATACACAGGATTGATACATCGGAGATAATTATGCAAAAAGTTGTCTCTATAAAAGATAAATTATAGGTGTCTTTAGATCATTGAAAAACTATCAAAATGATTGCTGTAGCTCCCCTTTGGGCTATAGCACTTATGCATATAAAATAAGGGCACCAAAGGCCAACAGTTTCTTTAAGACTTTAAAAATATTCAACATTTCAGTATCTCTTTTTTATATTGAAGAAGTTTACAAATATGGCTCATGAGAGCAGCTGATTACAAACAAGTCTAATATTTGGCTCCTTAAGAGCATTAATGGGACTAATACGTAACTCCTTGCAAGAACTAATGAGACCAAAACTAATCTCCTTATGAGCACTAATAAGACTAAGAGTCACAACTTTGAAATCCACATTAGAAGCCGACAATGGAAGACCAAGAGTCACAACTTAGATTTGAACTTGTGGCTCCACACAATATTTCAACCCATTGAACTCAACCCCTTGGACACATTTCAGTATCTTAAGAAAAAAGCACACCTTTAACCTTTGTTTCAAATGTTAGCTATGTAATCAACATTCAAAAGTTGTGTGCATGCAATGCATATGATCGTTAGTCATGAGAGAAAAGAAAAGAAAATTAACTTCTCAATTAAATAAAAAAACAATATTGACCATCACTTTTCTCGGTGGTGTTTCCCAATGAAAGGATGTTTCACTTTAATAATTTAAATTTGCCAGTAGTTTAAAAGTTTACATCTTCTGCAACTCATACTTCTTCCATCATCACGATCAGCACAAAATCATTGTTGCAAAATGCACAAATACTTGCAAGTTACTCACAGAACAACTCATCACCAAATTATTCAGAAAATTCACCATTGACTTTACCAATTACTTGGCAAAGAAGAACAACTCAGTCACAGTTTTATAGTTTCATCTACCTAAAAGATGTTCCCATTCTGCTTATTTTTAATTGCGTTTTTTAAGCTCTGCATTTAGCTAGGGTTTGTAGGTGTTAAAGAGAAGATTTCAATGGTGGTCGCCTACTAAGTGTTTTTGTTTACTGTTTTATTTTCAAGGCACTTCACTTTTTTTTAATTCATTGTAAGGGTTTTTTTTTTTAAACACATTCAAATCGTGATCTCAAAGTCCACTCCCTCATATAAAAAATCAAGAATATTAACAGCAGTCTGAACATCAACCGTCAAAATATTAAAAAACCATCAGTATTGAAATCTCTAAGAGTTGCTTCTACATACAAAGAACTTCAGCTATGATTGTAACTGACTTGATGCACAGCAACTGAGGACTGTTAAGCAGCAGCAGAGAACTTGTTATGCAGCTACTAAGGACTGTTTTTGTATATTAGTTTACTGATTGGTTTCTTTAGTGATTTATTTACTGTTGGTCTTCTAGTTTTATGTTTGGTTTTTTTTCCCCCAGTTTGCTAGGGTTCTAGTTAATTGTTCCTCCACAAGAAGCTGCAGCAGGACTATCCAGTTCACAGACACCTACACGGCTGCAGCCTTTTTTTGATCTTTAGTCATAGAAGAAATTTATAGATTATGAACATTGAAACTATAATTTATAATTTTTATATACATTGAAAATCAAAGTTGATAAATATTGAACTCATTTTTCAGTCTGCAACGTGTATTTAACTCTAATTTTGATCTGTACATGAAGGAAATTACTAATATATTAATATGTTCCCTAAATTCAGTAGTACAGATGTTTTTGGAAAACCAAAATAAAAAAACAAATTTGTGTTTTTTAATGTTCAGAAAACTTAGAGAGTTTTCCCCAAGTTTTTGCCAGGTCCCGAGTGATTGATGGCATCCATGTTGTAACCCAATTTGGCATCTCCAAAAATATTTATTGTTTGATGGCATCCTCAAATAACTGATGCATTTAATTGGATACATGTTGTTCAGAAAAGTCAAATTTCAAGAGGTCAAACTCAAAGGAATACCAACACAATAGCATTCCACCTTTTAATCAGGTATTACAGAACACTGTCTGGAATCTCCAAGACAATATTTGGATTGCAATTCGAGTTTTCTCATGGCTTGAGTTGCAACCATATCATGTTTACCCCTTTTTTCTCTACTCACATTGTATTTTGTTGCTTACAGAAGCTAGGGCCTTTCTGCCCTAGTAAGCCTCATTTATATCTGACAGTATTTTGGTTTATTTTATGTATTTTATTATGATCTCTTTCTTTCTAGTCAAGCCATTCAAATGAAGCCTGGCATGGACCAGCTCTGATAACTCTTAAAACAAAACCTTATTCTATTCAGAGTAGTCTTACAGAGATACAGCCACTGAATTGGAGGACTCAGCATATGAAATTCTGTTAAACCATATCTACAGTTCCATAGAAGTTACAAAACTTTAGCATGACTTTGCTGACCTATAATTCTAATGATATTATATAGAGCGGACTGTCATCTGCTTTTATCTTATCCTCTCCATGCTCTGTTATGATCTTGCTTAAATGTTATATGCGGGGAGCCATTCTGGTTTTAACAATGTGATGGGACTATTTTATTTTCAAATAAATTTGGTGGCATGCTCTTATAAAGTGACAAAATCATCGCATATTTAACTTTTATCATTGTAGCAGGCAGCACCTGTAATTTGTTCTACTTCTGTTGGTATAGCAGAACAGATTTAACTAAATATTACTATAATTATTTTAATCAAGCAAGGACTTGAATGTAAAGCAGCCACAATAATTTGGTAATCACCACAGAAGACCATTATATTACTTACAGAAAATATGCTGAACGGCGGTACCACCTCAAATGTATCAGGGCAAACGTGAAAATCACATAAGGCCGATACAAGTGAACCCTGAAAAATACACATAAAACATTATTTTAGGAAAAAGATGTTAATATTGAACTGAATATGAACATCAAATAGGGGCACATGCTACCTACTTGTAACTGCTATAGCAAATTGCTTGGCGGATCACTTAGTCCTCACTGACCAAAGTTCATCTCAGAATATCTGCATAAACAAGGATAATCAGAGCAGACATTAAACTAAACCAATAATTCTGAAACATGAATTTTTAAGCATAGGAAGTGCAAATCAGTACTCTTCCTTCTAGTAAAAATCAAATTAGAACAGTCAGATAATGTTTCATGCCTGCGTGGCTTATTCTGCCGCTGGCCGAATTCATCATTTACAAGTTCTGCATAACACCATATATTATTGAATTAGTTTCCAACTACCTTCAAAAGAAGGGCATAAAACAATTATAAAGGCACAAGACCACTTGCTTGAAACATGTATAATCCTTATGAACAATTAAAAGATTTCAAGCATACCTGATCTTGGGGTTGGCTTCCATGTATTCTGGAGCTTGTTGCCATCAGAATCCCTTCTGCAGTAGGTAATAACTGAGTCAAATAATTCTTTATACATAGCTAGTGAATAAACTAAATAAGATTTATACATAAAAATAATGTAACATTAAATACATACCCAGTAACCCCAAATGAAGCAGGTTGTGCAGTATGCTGAGGATAATAACTTCCATCAAGTGCTATATATGGAGAACAGTATGTGGCTCCAAGGGCACCAGCAGCTCCTGCCAAGAGAGGCACCCTAAACCGAAAAAATGAAACCCCCACATAGTCAATATCATATTCAGAAAGCAAAACACCCTCCCACAAACTAGGATAACACTTGTATAGAATATGAAAACAATGGTCGGGTTTCAATTTTAAAACTAAGTGCCCAAGCAGATGACAGATCATCCGGGTGAGTTCATTGGTTCCCTTATATTATTCATGTTTCAAGCTCACCCATCAAGTTACTCAACAACTACTGATGACAACCAGATACAAGTCATGCTTCTAATGAAGAAACAAAGATCCTGATCAGTATACTGGATTTTATTGCAAAACTTTATAACTGATTTCCTACTCGCGAGACTAAATCTATTTAATATTCAAGACAAAAAACCATGTTACTACACACTTCAATTTAAAACATATCAAATTCATGATAATTCTCCTTTCTTCTCTGATATAATAGGAAATCAGTATTATAGTGCAAGGAAGTTTTTACAGACCATGTCATTTCGGTAGCTCCAAAACCAAGTTGAGGTTGAGCCACATATCCAGGTAGTGCCATACCAACAGCAGGAACCCCAAGTCCAGCATGATGTTGTCCTCCAAACTGCATAACTGATAATATCCATACCAAAAGTGAATGCAATAATCTCTATGCACTATGAAAAGAAACAAAAGATCCTCACATTAATACAAATGCTATAAAATCAATGTATCCTCATGTTTCCTTACCTGGTAACAATGCTGGTGCGTGTGGAAAGCTTTGCTCAGAGTGTGCCACAGACATGCCACTTGTTCCTGTGATAGCCTGAGTGCCTTTATACACATAAGAGCTTCTTCCTACTCCTTGAGGATTGGCCCCACCCCTTGCCAATGCAACACTTTTTCCCTTATTTGAACTAGGTGGAGATGAAGCATTTCCAACTTCAGAGGTGCTAGGTCCCAAGGAAGATTGACTATTACCAACTGTTTGTTGAATTGGATGCTGGGAATGAGTTCGTGACCCTGCTTGCCCCTGGCTTTGGACTGATCTTGGATGAACTGTAGGCTCCATTTTTGTGACAGTGGGACCTTTATTAATTTGGTGACCTGAATTGGTAGGATGATTAGTTGGCTGTCCCCCACTCATTGGACTCCTTCCTTGAATTTTGGACTGCTGATGTTGAGGCAAATTAGCCGAAGAATATTTTGAAGCTTGCTGGATATTGGTTGTCTGTTTCCCGGCACTTGAACGCAAGTTGGGATCAACTTGAGCCTGAGATTGTCCACGAACAGAAACAGTATTCTTGCTATTCCTTGAGGTAGTAGCAGTGTTCGAAATCCTCATTTCATCATCTCCAGTGACTGCTGAACTAGGTGTATTTCTGGTGGCACCTCCATATTGTGATTCTCTTTTCAATGGTAATAGCACATTTTGATGATGTGTGCCAGATGGATAGAACGGAGGTGATGCAGAACTCAAGCTTGAACCAACAAGCTTCTTTGGATTTGTGCCATCAATGTGTCCACTACCAGGCTGAGAAATAGTTTTACTTGAGCTGCTATTTGGTAGAGTATCTGAAGCCTTCAATGCTCTGTAAGAGTAAGGTAAAACATTACTACAGTGATAGATAGTCATGTAAGTGGCAGAGAAAAAACAGAAAAAGAATACTCACTGTTTGCTTATTCCCACAGAACCATCTCCAGCATTTCTTACTTCAGCTTCCTTCCTCCTGGATCCTCTCCCCCTTCCACCACCTCTACGAACAAATGGAGTGGCACTATTATCTTCATAGGTTCTAGATCTATTGCCTCTCCCTTGACCACGTCTCCCACCTCTACCTCTACCACGACCTCTGAAATGGCTTCGACCTCCCTTTCGTTGTCCCTGTAGAGCAAATTGTGACATATATCATATTCTATGGGGAATCCCAACAACTGGGAAGGTAAGGAAAATCCAACTTTCATAATCCCAATTTTCTGGAGGAGCATTTAACCAGAGGTCCAAACCAACTTTTGGGGCAGTATTTAACAATAACCAACAGCAACCATGCTGTAAGTTTTATAAAAATATTTAAATTGTACAAACAGAAATCATCTGGCAAATGCAATTAATCTTTTCTTAGACACCCTCCCAATTTTTTCATCTGAAAATTGAGATTTCTGCAATAAATTGTAAGTTACCAGAAGACTGGTACTGATACAGGGGATGGGACAGGTACCACTACACCATTTTCCAAAAAAATAGGAGGCAGGTACTGCTACCAGCTGCTTCATCACTCCTAGTCCTTGTTACTCATGCTCAGACTGCAGATAGTCACTTCGTGTGGGTCCTCCGCGTCAAGATCCCCTACAACATGTAACTTGGATGGATTTCCCCACCATAGAGGAGAAACGCGTCTCCCAGCATCACTGAATAAATTGGTCAACCAATTTTATCATAATTTTAACCTTTTATATTACTGCTGCATTTTTTCCAATGATTTCAGTTTTATATTTTGCAATTTTCTCTGGGTTTTATGATTTTGCAGAGCGCTTTGGGTTGAAGAAAAGGTTTTCCTTTGGATTTGAGCATTGAAGCATCATAAGAAGCTAACTGAACAGATCAACTCAGGCTCTCTGCAGTCAATACCTTTGAATTCAGTAACCAGTTATTAGAGTCTCTAGACAGGGTTTGTTTATTATTTATTTAGTCATTTTAAACATTGTCTGTTTACACCCTAACCTTAACCTTAAAGCCTGAATTCTTTTCAAGGTTTACGATTAGGGTTAAGTGTTAAATTATGAATAGTAGAAGAAACCTAAACCTTGAAATTTCTTTTAGGGTTTGGGGTTAGGGATAGAGTTTTTTGTTAATATTGTATGCTAACGCACCCTAACCCTGATCCCTGAATCTTTAGGGTTTAGAGAGTTATAGGGTTTTTATGCTTTGGTATGCCCTAACCCTAACCCTAACCATAAACTCTGAATTATTTTCAAGGCATAGGTTTAGGGTCAGGATTATTTTAATGCATTAGTATACTACATGCTAACCCCTAAACTCTAAACCTTGAAATTTTAAAGGTTTAGGTTTAGGGCTTTCATTTTTTATGCTTAGGTACACTGTATCGGTGTAACCCTAACTGTGAACCCTAATATTTTAATAGTTTAGGGTTATGGCAGGGGCATACCAGTGATAACTTTAAGAAACCCTCACTGAAAAAAGATATAAAATCCTGGCAAATCTTTCAATTTTTTACAAAAAATAATAATTTCTATTGGCAAGTCTTTCTCTGTTTTTTGAAAAATATTAATTTTATTGGTGATTTTTTTTTAAAAACCTAGAAATTTGTACAAATTCTTGGCAAATATTGATGAAAAATAGGAAAATGCATTAATTACCATGGCGAATCCTTTATTTAAAGGAAAAAAAAACTAAAATTCATATGGAAAATTAAGGGTCTCAAGGTGGTAGTGATTGACTAGTGTAAGGTGTAGTGCTTGTGTTTACAATTCCTTAATTCCTTGATATTTTAAATCAAACATTTAATATTTCAAATCAGCCCTAAAATCTTTCTCACCACCATTTATTTTATTTATACTCTTAACGGTTTGGGTTTTATTTCAAGCCTCATGGGTATTGAAGCTTTGCGAGTATATTTTGGCCCACAAAATTTAACCCCAATCGTTAGATTATAAATCTTCAATGATCCAATTACAATTTTGAGATTGATGAGAATCAGAGCTCTGTGGGTACATTTTAACTCATGGAATGCAACCCCAACCATTAGATTTTAAATAGTATTAATGCTAGTGATTAAAAATTGGCGATATGGCCCTAACCCTAAAATCTGAATATTTATGCAAATTAGGGTTAGGGATATTTTTTAAATCATAAACCCTGAACCTTAAATATCTCTAACCCTAACCCTAACTGAATTTTTTCTGCAATATAGGGTTCAGGTTAGTGCCTTTTGTGCTTTAATATGCCCTAAACCTTAAATTTTTTCAAAACTCAAGGTTAGTGTTAGGGGTTTTTTAATATTTGGCAAGTATGTAATAGCTTCTTTTCTTGAACATAGAGATAGAATTAATTACATTGTAGAATCAAGCAACTAAAGAATGTTATCCAACCAAGCCAAATTGTTCTCTAACATAGAATCACCATATTTCCAAGTTTATAACACAATGAGAATACAAGTGTATAACCATATGATCTCAACAACACATTGTTTAGATAGACTTAAAACGTATCAAGCATAATAATATATCCAACTTTCTTGAAGCACCTTTGGGTCCACTATTTATTTTGTGGAATATCATAATATTTGGCACCATGAATAGTGTGTTTTAAATTTCATGCCTTCTAACCATCATTAAAATATTAAATGTAATATTAATGGTCATCTTTGCTTTTATTCAGTTTTAGTTATCTTAGGTAGTTTTTAGTAACTTTTATTTATGCTTTAGTCGTTTTAGCATCTTCCAGTTTGTTAGCTTTTGTTTTCTTCAGTTAATGATTGTTTCGTTTTAGAAACATCGTCTTGTTTTTTCCTTTATAAGGAGTTCTTCACTCCATTGTAAATGTACAATCATGAATATCAATAATATTTTCATGGTATCAGAGCAGCTCAAACCTGGTTAGCCGATTTTTTTTTGTAATAAAAGAAAAATTGAGGGGTTTTTCTTCTGAAAATCGTCATTTGTTCTGAGGATGGGAGGATTGATGTTTGTGGTTTATTTTGAGTAATATTGCGGATTCATCACAATCTGTTTTTGTGAAGGAAAATCGCGCCATCGTGTCTTCATTTACTATGAAAGAAAAATCGTGTCGGTTAAAGAAAATCGTGTTTTTTTAGCGCGATTTTTTTTGGCGCGCATTGGCTCTTTGGGCGTCGTTTATTTTACTAGTTTTTCTCCATGATCTAGGCTTCTCTTGGCGCACGATTTTGTTTTTTGGGCGCTTTTTAAAGCGCGAATTTCTGCTTCATGGTCTTACCTAGTTTTCCTAAGCAATTTCTAGAATCGCATTTTTTGAGGGTTTTCTAGCGTTCAACCTCTTTCTAAGACGGGTCTGAAGAATATCCTACACGCTTTTTGAAGTTTTTGAGGGCATTTTTGAAGGGTTTTGGTTGCATCTCTAAAAATCGTGATTCCAATTTTGTGGTTTGTGTTTGCTCGTGACTTGGTGTTTTGGTGCAAATTCGTGCCCTTTTCTACTTTCTTTGTTCGCTACAAGGGCTTTTTACAGATTTCACGATTCTATGCTAGGATGATTCTGCAGATTTGTGGGTTTTTTAGCATCTGAAGTGTTCGTGGTGGTTTTCTGATTTCATGGCAGCTTAAAAAAAAATTGCAGAGTTTTCGATTTACATGAGTTTGAAAAAAATTCTATAAAAATTTTACAGTTTTTCAAGGATTTTTTTCTGAAAAATCTTACATTTTAGAGTTTTTGAATGTTTTTCTGAAAAATGTTACATTTTAGAGTTTTTGAATGTTTTTCTGAAAAATCTTACAATTTTTGAGCCTCTTTGTTAGACGATTTTTTGAAAAATCGTAAGTTGTGCCAACTAATTGTCCAGTGTTTTACTAGTTGATCACAGTGTTACCTCGTTTTTTGTCCTTTGGAAAATGGTAGGGATGGCATCTTTGTCCAATGTTATGTTGGAAAGTACGCAAAGGTTCAATGGAAAGAATTACAACACATGGAAGCAGAGGATGCTTACCATCTTTGAGTACCGATGTCTGGCTGCGCTTGTTTTAGGTACAGAAACTCATCCCACTTCTACTGAGAAGGATCGAGACAAGTATGGTAGAGGTAATAGGGAGGCAATCATGCTTCTTAAATTATCTATCGCCGATGAGATGTTACCAGAAATACCATCTGGTAAATCTGCTACGAAGATCTGGAAGCATCTGAAAGATCTTCATGAGACCTCAGACAAGGGAAGGGCTTTCTTTCTAAAGAATATGTTTTTCTCTATTATCATGGATGACCAAGTGTCTTTGTAGGAGCACTTGATGAAAATAAAAAATATCCGCGATCAACTGGAGGCCATTGGTCTTAAGATGGAAGAGGACGATATGGTGGTGATCACTTCGAAGAGTTTGCCACGTTCCTACGAGCACTTCATTGAAACGTTCAACATTACATCCACCAATGTTGACTTGAAGTTTGATGAACTATGCAACAAGCTTTTGCAGCAAGATAGGTGGAGGAAGCAGTTTGGGAGCAATAGTGAGTCTCCTAGTGTTGAACAAGCTTTTACTACCAAGGATGTTGGCAAAGGCAAGCCCACTCAGAAGAAAGGACGAAGCGATTCAGAGGAGAGCTCCAAGAAGTCTATTTCCTTTTTTTGAGCAAAGTGAATATTCAAGGGAGACTAATCATAAACTATCAATACTCCCTTCCTCTTCAAGTTCACAATTGCAGATGAAAAAATAATTACAGTAATTGTGAGTGGCAATGTAAATGAGGAGTGGGTTACATATAAAATGGAACAAGATAACCCTTGATTGTTGTTAGTGTTTCTTAGATCAGATTAGATAATCAATTGTACAAAAGAAATGCAACACATAAGACACTGAACACAACAAGATACCCTGGGAAAACCCTCCTCTTGAGGGAGAAAAACCCAGCAAATGCTTCTCTTATATATATAAGAATATAGTGACAGAAATCTGCTTACAACACAGCCCAACAATGGCTAATGATTTCGCACTTTCCTTAATGCTTAGATACAAATAGATCTGCTCTTCCTTGAACTCAGTCTGCTGCTACAGGAATGATGATCTACTGCTCAAGTATGAACTTCTTCTAGGAATGCGATTTATGATAATTGAACTTGATTTATGTTCTTCCTTGTATATGCGAATTTCTGCTCTTGATCATAATAGCGAACTTTCTCTTGCTTCGAATTGTCTTCAATAACCAAATGACCTTGTATATATATGTCACATAGGCGCCTCTTCATTTGGGTCGGCCTTTACAATAATAATAATAAACAATTAAATATTATTTAGGTCGGCCATTCAATAATTCATTTGTATGAAACACTATAGGGTCGGCCCTTTGCTTTGGTTGATATTTAATTTATTTCTTTCTTGGGAAGTGCAGACCGACGCTGTAATAACATCAACACTCCCTCTCAACTAGGGATGAACTTCCATCTGCACAAGACACACCATATTAGAATGAAAACAAAATAGAATATCACCTCGACGTGATATTAACCATTATGGCTACTCCCATAAATGGTATAAACTCATCACGGATTCCCTCATGTGATGTTGTCATGGAGTCACACACATGACATCCACCATAGCTTCTCCCAGAGGGTGGAAACAAGGGCTTTCACCTCAACTCTCTCTCATCAGAGAATTGCATTATCAAGGACTTTCACCTCAACTCTCTCTCAGCAGAGAATTGTATTAACAAGGGCTTGCACCTCAACTCTTCTCAGCAAAGAGTTGCATTCTCAACAAGGATCACTGATTACTGAGACTCTTTCTCAGTCACGGCTGCATTCTCCACCATACCAAGTTTCTCTCGGAAGTATACAAACTTAATCCTGGCGAGAGGCTTGGTGAGAATGTCTGCCGTTTGCTCTTCAGTGCTGATATACCTCAACTGTATAGCTTTCCTTTGCACCATATCTCTAATATAGTGGTACTTGATCTCAACATGTTTTGTTCTGTCATGAAACACAGGATTGACAGAAAGCTTCACACAGCTTTGATTATCACAGTGTATGATAGTAGGCTCCATTGATTGTCCAAACAATCCTGCAAGGAGCTTACGAAGCCACACTGCCTCACGAGCTGACACACAAGCTGCAATATACTCTGCTTCAGTTGTACTCAAGGCCACTGAAGACTGTTTCCTGCTACACCAGGAGATCATAGCAGTCCCCAAACTGAAGCAACAACCAGAAGTACTCTTCCGATCTGAGACACATCCTGCCCAATCAGAATCAGTAAAACCATGCAGCTCCAAATCCACGTTTGAAGAATATCTCAACCCATATCCGATTGTGCCGCATAAATATCTCAGGATATGTTTAGCTGCTACAAGATGTATTTGCTTTGGTTCACACATAAACTGGCTAAGTGCACTCACTGCATAGCAAATATCAGGTCTAGTGTTAACTAGATACATCAATGAACCAATCAACTGTCTATACATCGTAGAATCCACTGGTTCTGAACTAGCTGCAGCTTCTTTCAACTTATCTAAATTAGTCTCCATGGGTGTAGACATAGGTTTGCAGTCAATCATACCAAACCTTTTGAGAATGTCAACAGTGTACTTCCCTTGACTTAGAATCATCTCATCTGGCTTTTGCCAAACTTCTAAGCCAAGAAAGTAATGCATGAGACCTAGATTCTTCATCTCAAACTCTGAAGCTAATTCCTTCTTGCATTTTAGAATTAGATGTTCTTCACCAGTAATGATCAAGTCATCAACATATAAAACCAAAATTAATGCTTCACCATTTACTACTTTGAAGTAGAGGTTAGAATCTGCATCATTCTTTGAGAAACCCAGACTTGAAAGATACTGATCAATTCTTTCATACCAAGCACGAGGAGCTTGTTTAAGACCATACAAGGCCTTCTTCAGCTTGCAGACATGAGACTCTTTCCCATGCACCTCAAATCCTTTTGGTTGCTCAATGTAAACCTCTTCTTCTATTATGCCATTCAGAAAAGCTGTCTTTACATCCATTTGGTGAATCTTCCATCCTCTAGATGCAGCAATAGCAATGATGGTTCTAACAGACGTGTAACGAGCCACAGGAGCAAAGGTTTCTTCATAGTCAACTCCCTCTTTTTGTGAGAACCCTCTAGCCACAAATCTAGCCTTGTGTTTCTCAATGCTCCCATCAGCTGCATGCTTGATCTTGAAGAGCCACTTAGAAGACACCACAGATTTGTCTTTGGGTCTAGGAACTATATCCCAAACATCGTTCTTAAGTATAGACTGATACTCCTCAATCATGGCATCTTTCCATACTTGTTGACTAGAAGCTTCTTCAACATTTGAAGGCTCTGACTCAATAATCTGACTCATCAAGGCAACATAACTAGAGAACTTGTGAGGTCTCTTGCTTTCTCTGAAGGCTCCTCTTGGAGCTGCAAACCTTTCTGCTTCCTGCATTGTCCTGCGAGCCCAAAGAGGTCTTTTCTTTCCAATCACAATGTCTAGAGGCCCATCAGTAGGATCCAAAGGCTCAGCTGGATCAATATCTTCTTTAGGTTCTGTATCCTCCTTCAGATTCTCTGGAATATGGTCAACTTCCATATCTTGAGGAGGTTCTTCTTCATCAATCTCCATAGGAGTGCCTTTGGACCTTCTATAAGCAACATCTTCCTCAAATGTGACGTCTCTACTAATCTCAATAGACTTCTGTCCTGGAATGTAAATCCTGTAAGCTTTTGATGTCTCACTGTAGCCTACAAGAATTCCTTTCTTCCCAGAAGGTTCTAGCTTTGTTCTCTTTTCCTTTGGAATATGAACATAGACTGGACAGCCAAAGATCCTCAAATGACTAACTTCAGGCTTCACGCCTGAGAATGCTTCTTCAGGAGTTTTATTCTCTAAGATCCTGTGGGGACTCCTGTTTTGAACATAGACGGCTGTTCTTGATGCTTCAGCCCAAAGAGAGATTTGTAAGTCTTGATCATGGATCATAGCTTTCACTGCTTCCACAATAGACCTATTCTTCCTTTCAGCAATACCATTTTGTTGTGGATTATAGGGAACACTGAACTCCCTCTTAATCCCTGCTTCAATACAAAAGTCTTGAAATGTGCCAGAAGTGTATTCTCCACCATTATCAGATCTCAATACTTTGATCCTCTTCCCAGACAGATTTTCAATCTGTGCTTTGAATTCTCTGAATCTTTCTAATACTTCTTCTGATTCTTTAGATCTCAAGAAATAGATCCAAGTCTTTCTAGAGTAATCATCAATGAAAATAATATAATACAAGAAACCACTAGATGATGCAATAGACATTGGACCACACAAATCAGAATGAATGAGATCAAGAATACATTTAGATCTACTTTCACTGGAATGAAACGTACCTTTTGTGTTCTTGCCTAGGGCACATCCCTTGCATGTACCTTCATGTTCTTGATCGAATTTCGGAAGACCGGTGACCATCTTCTCCATGATAGGTAGAGCACGAAAGTGAATGTGAGCCAATCTTCGATGCCAAAGATCACACATGCTGGTACTGTTATGCACAAGTGCTTGAAGAGGACGAGTGCACAGCGTGTAGAGACATTCATGTCTAACTCCAATCACTTGAGCAGTTTTGAAGCTGGAGTTCTTTGCCCATATAAGAACTTTCCCTTTAGAGAAGGCAACTTGATAACCCTTGTCTTCTAATGCTGAAATTGAAACAAGGTTCCTCTTTATCCCTGGTACGAACAGTACATCATTCAACTCCAAAGAAATTCCAAAATCCAAGTGAAGAGTGGAATTTCCAATCCCTTTTACAGAATATCTAGCATCATCTCCAATAACAACTTGATCACTAGAGTTGCTTTCCATTAAGTTTGAAAGGTGACTTCTGAATCCGGTGATGTGCCTAGAAGCACCACTGTCAATCAACCAAGTGTTAGAGTCAGTAGAAACATTGCTAGACAAGGCTGAATAAAATAGATAATCACTGGAGTCCTTTTGTGGAGTGACTTCTTCAACATCTGCAGTGGCAACTTGAAGCTTAGGTCGTTGAGGGCACACCCTCGCAAAGTGACCATACTTATCACAACGAAAACATTGAATCTTGGACATGTCTCGTTTTCTTTTGTAGGTAGGAGCATCATCATTTCCATCTTCTCGATTCCTTTTGAAGAATCCTTTCTTAAAGCCTTTTCCTTTGTTTGATGAATGAGAGGCAAGAACTTGTAATTCTTCATTCTTTGAGCTTTGACCAATTCCTCTTGCTGTTAGTCTTGACTCCTCTTGAATGCAGTCAATCCTTAATCGATCAAACTTGGGAAGTTCAGATCTTGCACTGATTCCTTGAATGAATGCCTCCCATGAAAGCGGAAGACCATTGAGAGCAAGCATAGTCAGTTCTTTATCATCAATCATGTGACCAATAGTGGAGAGCTGATCTTTTATCTCTGAGATCCTCATGAAGTATGTAATAACAGATTCTCCTTTCGCCATTTTCACATGATGAAGTTGTTGCTTCAGTGCAAGGGCTCGACTGGTGTTGTTGATTTCCTACATCTCTTCCAAGGTTGTAAACATCTCTCTTGCTGTATCCAACTTGAAGACAATTGGTACAATATGATCCTTGACGAAATCAACCAATACTTTCTTTGCCCTAGTATCTTTCTTTCTCCATTGCAGCTTCTCTTCTTCCCCCTCAGGTTCGGGAACTTTTGTTTTCACAAACTCAGCCAAATCATTCTCTTCCAAAGTTAGCATGAACCTGAACCTCCATGATGTGTAGTTCGAGATCCCTTCGAGTCTATCCTCAATTTTTAGACCGTTCACCATCTTGAGAAATTTAGAAGATAGACTGAAAAGGAATAAAGTGAGTGTTGCAAACTAAATCTGATCACGATCTTTTTTTTCACACCCACTCTGATACCATGTTAGTGTTTCTTAGATCAGATTAGATAATCAATTGTACAAAAGAAATGCAACACATAAGACAATGAACACAACAAGATACCCTAGGAAACCCTCCTCTTGAGGGAGAAAAACCCAGCAAATGCTTCTCTTATATATATAAGAATATAGTGACAGAAATCTGCTTACAACACAGCCCAACAATGGCTAATGATTTCGCACTTTCCTTAATGCTTAGATACAAATAGATCTGCTCTTCCTTGAACTCAGTCTGCTGCTACAGGAATGATGATCTGCTGCTCAAGTATGAACTTCTTCTAGGAATGCGATTTATGATAATTGAACTTGATTTCTGTTCTTCCTTGTATATGCGAATTTCTGCTCTTGATCATAATAGCGAACTTTCTCTTGCTTCGAATTGTCTTCAATAACCAAATGACCTTGTATATATATGTCACATAGGCGCCTCTTCATTTGGGTCGGCCTTTACAATAATAATAATAAACAATTAAATATTATTTAGGTCGGCCATTCAATAATTCATTTGTATGAAACACTATAGGGTCGGCCCTTTGCTTTGGTTGATATTTAATTTATTTCTTTCTTGGGAAGTGCAGACCGACGCTGTAATAACATCAACAATTGTGACATTGACTATGAAGATGCAAAGATGTACAATAGGGGATATATATTTTGTACATTTGGTCTATGACTTGGTCACACTTATAGTTTGGTGGGGATTTGGTGGCAACGATCCCAACAGGGTTGAGGGGCAATGCCTTTTGTGACAACAAATGAAGACCTTCAAAACCACACAAACCTTAATGGTGGACACCATATTCATGGTGTTTTGTAAATCTTAGCTAGGCATGTCATAAATCAAACAAGCATTGAAAGGTCGTAATTTTTTAAATAAGGTAACTAAAATCTGCTTGGGTACATTAGGGGAAGGTTGGTCATCCCTTGGTTGTCTTGGGAATAGCTAACCATCCTCTACCTACTCAGGCAGATTTTTTGATGTCCTTGGGACATTTTCAAATTTTTGAAAGAAAAGGGGACAAAGTGGGATAGTTCCTACCCATCCCTACATCCCTGAAACATACCCTACAGGGGACAAGGTCATTTTTGGGTAGGGGACACATCCCTAGGGAGCATAGATGCAAACACTATTCACTCTATTTGATGAGATGGTAGTTTAGGTGAGGCCACATCTGGTCTACTTTTGTCATGTCCCCGATTTGGGACCTCTTTCCAGTTGGCGAGAAAAAAGAGCATTTTGAAATGCTAATTTGAAAATAATATTAAAATAATAATAATCTTTAAATTAAATAAATAATAATAATTATATTTAAAAATAATATTAAATAAATAATAAATTTAAATTGGGGTTGGGGCTCTAGCTCGGTTGGCTAAATCTTTCTTGTTGCAAGAGGTTGGTCACGAGGTCTAGTCTCCCCCACCCCCGTGGTACCGGAGGGCGTGTCGCGCCAGCGTCGCCTATCACGTTAAAAAGTTTACCAGGCGCACTGCAGTTTATAGGGGGTCGTGCTACCCGATTCCTGCAGTCTAATAAAAAAATAAAAAAATAATAATAATAATAATAATAAATTTAAATTATTGTTAAATAACATTTAAATTTATATGTGAGGTCGACCTTTGTTTGCATTGAGTATTTCTCTTGATCGAGGTATGGAATGAAGACGAGAATAATTGACAACGTAGCTGGTCAAGATCCTAGCAGGACGTAGTCTCTATCAGTGGGTTTGTGTCGACATTCTCACAGCACAACATCAAGCAATCGAACTCAAGGAAGACATCAATCGAAGCATCTCAAACATCACCCATTCAACCTTCTAGATTACAAATCGAGAGATCACTAAGTCTCACGGTCCACTATTGACGGGGACAATTACTAAAGCGCAAATATTCCAGGCAGATCATGTCTCAGGCATCAACATGTGACTTCTCCAGCAACGCACTCATACTGTTTCCATTATCACGACGCCGATCATCAGTCACAATTCCATGTCTATAAATTTTGTGAATTGATACAAGCCGACATACATCTATCTGGCATTTGCATCATAATCGTTGATCTACATCCGCAAATCATTCATTACTTGTAGGCGTCTGAATATATCAATCTATGCTAGCTACCTCATGCCAGATTTGTTAATTTGTTTCAAGTTGTGCATCATTTTCCTTAACCGGGCTTGCAAGTGTAAATTGCGCCACTATTCGTTCACTTATGAATCTAGCGAGCATCTCTGAAAATTCTATGTATAATTCATTTATTGAATGTCAACACTGGCCATTGTGATATGTTGGAACGAGTGGGGGCGAATATCTCCATTGATATCATTAGTGACCACTCAACTCAGCCAACCTAGTCTGTGATCGTCTAGTGATTAGATATAGTGTGCATCGGGTGGTGAGTCAACTACCGAATGTGGATGGTTATGAGCATCTGAAATCATAAATGTTCCTGAATTGTATCCTCCGATTCTCTGCAATTGCATTTTGGAAGCACTATAGCGTTGATCATACTAGACTGTAATTGTGGATTTTGAATCTCTCCTTCGTATTTAATACAATTTCATGTGCATCGCTTTTGTGCCAATTCTGAGTTTCCTTGTGGTCTGTGTATAATTGGTATTTTTTTTACCAAGTGGTTTTAGAGCAATTCCTGAAAAGTTTGCACTTGTGATGTTTTGAGGAAGGTTTATTGCTATTTACCACCCTAGTATCTCACAAATTTATAAGAGATAATGGTGTTGTTTGTGTTGGTATTAGGTGGCTTTTGATGGAGAAATGCCCCACTTTGTTTTGGAGTATATGTGCACCTCATTGTCTCAATTTAATTTAACCCTCAAATGCTACCAAAATTAAAAGGGTGAAATTTGAATTGAAGAGAACCAAAGCAACAAGGAAAGGTATTTTTTGGTCATTGTTTGTCATTCAAGGCTAGACCACTATGAAACCAGGTATTTGCAATTAGCTTTTCCTTTTTTATCTCTCACAAAGTTTTAAGGAGTTTGAAATACAATATGATATAGAAAATTGATAAGTTTTGATTTTTGCTAATCGACTAGTGGAAGCAAGGATGCCAAAAAGTTATGATGGATGGCAATGTGCATTTTCAACCATGTACTCCATCTACTTATGAGCATTCTTGGAGTGTGTTTAAAGTTTGGAGAACACACTCCAAGGAACGAACTGTTTGACTCGACAACAAATGAATGAATTGGTTTTTGTCCACCATGACCTCCACCTTCAACTAAAATATCTTCAAGGAAAAGAAAATTGAATTCTCAATTGTGAATTCTAATTATTAATTTTTTTGCAATTTGGAACTGGAAAACTTATTTTGTATATGTGACAAACTTATGCATTCAATTTGATTATATGTGGAATCATCGAGGATAATAAGCAAATTGACCTTGACGAAATCAATCCAAATTTGAAATGGATCACAAATGAAGATGAGCTACTTTTTGATGAGGAAGGGCTTCCTAACTTGGGATATTGAGGTATTTGATGAAGAGCAAGTCAATCGAATTAGTAGAGATATGAATATTGGAGCTTCATTGTCACTACTTGTAGCTCCCTAATGCATCGTACTACTAGTCCCATTGGCTCTATCCACTTTGTTACTTTGTAGGTGTACATTTTTATTTTATAACTTGTATTTGATTTTGAGGTCTGAACTTTGAAGACAAATTATGTAACAATGCTCTATGTAGTGTGCACACTATAATTAATGATCACAAAATTAATGAGGAAAACCCATATATTAAAATTCATGGTGCTCTCTCTCTCTCTCTAAGGAATATACATAAATAATTGATGCTTTTTATATTTAAAGCCAATTTAAATTAAAAGTTATGTTACAAAATCCAACCCTAAAACCACTAAAATTGGGTACAAGTCAATAGAATTAAACATACTTGGACGATTTCAAGACCAAAACAAAATATCCTATAAAATTCCGTTGGGTACCATTTTTTAATTTGATTCCAAGTGCCAACAAATTTTTTGGCCCTCAAGTTTGACTTATCAACTTGAAATCCTAACTCTAGACGCTAAATTAAACCTCAAAACAACTTAAAACACAAAACAAAACATTCAAACCAAATACATTTGTCTTGCTCTCAATCTTGCTTGTCATTGCACACATAAAGTTGAAGATTGACCGTTGAAGGTTCCCCAAAGGTTGGATTTCTATTCCAATGTATGTGCAAGAACTCATTCACTACCAAGGAGAACATGGAGGAAAATTCTAGAATTGAATGCACACTTCTTTTTTTCATTTGTTCTATGAACAAACTCTCTTGTTTGTTTCTATGATTTGTTTTTCATTCTTCAATGTTTAATTGAGTTAAGATCTATTTTTTTATTATTATTTGATTAGAATGTGTTGTTTTCCAAATTTGTTGCCATAGAGGATTACACTAGCAACCAATTCAAGCTCCATGGACCAACTTATTTCAAAACAAACCAAAATTCACCATTGTGGAAGTATGTTGAGATAATAGAGTAGATTTCCAGTGGAGGGTCATGTGTTTGAATTTACAATGAGTATGATGCAAGATATGCAAGCTCACATATTCAAGTGAAAACCTATTTCTGTGGTATTCCTAGCATGGGGATCAATTCTTGCCCAGACAAAAAGAATGCACTTGTGCCAACATCAAGCGTTGGAATATTTTTGAGAGCAGACACAAATAGAAGTAATTGCCCTTCAATTAGGTCATCCTTTGGCAAAGAAAGGATCTCATTCAAAGCCCCTCTCCTTCCCCATCTAGCATTCCTAAAGTTGTGATAGCAAGCCACCCATATTTTGCCATGCATGAAGAAGAGCCTACTAGACATAAGAGAATAGTGGGGCCATTCGTAAAATTCATTTCAAAATGAATCGTGAGATGCTACTGCTCAACACAATGCAAGAAAATGGGTTGTCTTTCAACATTGTTTGGCAACCACATTGCCAAGAAATGGAGAGATAAATAATGGGGCTCCAAAAAGATACAGCATCCCAAATTTCAAGAAGATATGTGACACCTCATTAGCAAAGGAGATGAGCCCCATAGGAACTCGTGGATTAAGATAAAGGTGTCTATGATTTCCAATGGATGGAAGGATTCAAAATATCAACCCTTGATCGATGTGATTGCAGTGTGACCTAAAGGAGCAATGCTTTTCAAAGTCATTGATTGTGAAGGGGCAATGAAGGATATGCACTTTATCACATCATAAGGCCCATTAAGGATGGGAAGCCTATGCACATTGTCCAAGTCAAAAAGGACGATGCAAAAAATTGTGAAACAAATGATTTGCTGGTTAAGGCACACTATTTTCACATCTTTTAGACATCTTATGTTGTCCACTCACTCATCCTAATGCTACAAAAGTTGGGCAGAAAAAGATTGGATCATACAAGTGTATGTCAAGGTCAACGAGATCTAAATGTTCATCACCAACCACCACATGCCACAAGCCATATTCAGATCATTCTCAAAATCATAGCTATTGAGTTAAGATTCTCACATATAAAAATTGCAATATAATGTAGAAGAGATATGACCACAACAAAAGAGATGTTTGAGGGCCAAGATGCCCTAATATCCAATATATGCAAACATAGAATAAACATGTAAGGTACAATAACACCATGAGATACTCCCTATGGAAAAAGCCAATCCATGCTACATCTCCACAAGATCCCAAATACATGACATACTCTTCACTACTTATGGAAAAAGCCAGTCCATGCTACATCTCCACAAGATCCCAAATACATGGCATACTCTTCACCTACCCTTACAATGATATTCACCTTCTTTATACAAACCCCCTACTAATAACATAATGGAAGGGTAAACCACTAAACCCATGTAGGCCTCCTAATTCTTAATTTTTCAGCACAACTAATTTAAAGAATGTATATCACATGCCATCATCTCCATCAACCTATATACAATATAATATCATATCCCTTGGTACATAACACATTGAAGGCATGTGAAACAATTTAAAAATCACTTTACAAAATAAATTTTACTAAAGTAAAGAAAGTTTTTCTTTATCTTTATTTTATCTTCTTATAGGTAGTTAACACCTAACTCACCTCCGACATAAAGAATGTAAAAAAATCACTTTAGAAATATATTTTTTGTAAATAGTTAATAAAGAATGTTTTTCTTTATCTTCATTTTATTTTACTTTTATCTTTTTGTAGGTAGTTGAGACCTAACTCACCTCCAACATAATCATCTTGCAACTTGTGAAGGTGTGGGAAGCACTTTCAAGCATGGTCATCAATCCACTTTTATCTATATGGAGGCAATCCAACATTAAGAGGGCAATGAATGTTAAGCAAATAATCCTAGAAGATACTTCAAAGGATCATGTGGGATGTATTTTTACTTTCACCTAGCTCATTTTGAGTATGATCTACTTTACTAAAGATAAGCCATGCTCAAGAGAGATATATGATAGCATCTACTCAATGATCAAGAAAGACCAACATCCTAAAAAAACACAAAGGCCAATCTGTCTTCATCTTAAAAGAATAAGTACATACACCTTCATCCACTAAGTGCAATCAATTGGCATCAATAAATGTAGGAGTTAGTTTATGTGCATTCCAACTTGCACCTTCTTTTGAACAAACAAAATGACAAGCAAGGGGCAACAAAATTATAGGATGTAGAAATAGAGCAACCTAACCTGGATGATACCAGGTCCCCATGCCTATGATGTTTTAAGGATGGGAAGACTTGTCATAAATGCAATGACAAAATGGAGAGAAGAGGATAACAACATTCCAATAGTGTGAAAAAAGAGCAGTAGCAGTGAAGTAAGTTTGTTTTTATCAAAAAAAATTCTTCATAGTTCTAAATATCTAAAGTTCAAGTATTGAAGCAATTTTTGGGGTTTTTTAAATCCATTTTAACACTACATTTTTTTTCAAACACGATGAGCAACAATGAAGGAAGTGAAAACTTTGGCATGGAACAAACAAACTGGATTGGGTCTTCATCAGAGTGTGGGAGTTTTGTAGGTTAGGGGGGGAGAATCACATAACTTATTTGAATGCCCTTCCATCATCTTAAGACCTTATGCAAAGAACCCATTCAAAGCCTCTAAACCTGTTTTTCAATTTGTAACAGCTTCAAGGAAACAATCAACAAAGAGTAGGCATTGGTTGTGCCATTTGTGAAACAAATATTTCCAAGCAAGCTATGCCAAGGTGTCTAATCACCTTTTGTGTATGATAGGACATGGGATTTAGATTTGTCCAAAAATAATCATAACTATTTATGGAGAGCAAAGCAAGATCTTAATGTATGTCAATAAAGTCTATACAATCTGTTATGCCATCCATGGTTGTTAAAACTAAGGTTTCCATAAAAGGAAAGAGAGAGACTAGTGACAACCAAGGAACAATTGTAGGGATGTTGAATGTGCAATCATGGGAAATTGCCCAATTTGTTCACTTCAAAAACATGTAGAAAAAACAAGCATTGGTTCCATATATGTCACCCTTTGAAAACACCGACTACACACCACCCTCCTTGAGAGACAATATTCAAACATGAGTTTGTTGATGGATATGAGGCAAACCTAGCTAAGGATGGGTTGATGGGTTGTTTGAGATTAACATTGGCCACTCATAAATATCATAGTTAAATGTGCAATTGGCTCTTATTTTTCTTTAAGTTATCAATTGCTCAAGGAAGGACAAGGATGTTGGGGCCCCAAATGTTGTACAAGTGGTCACTAATTCAACAAGTATTTGTAAGTTAGTTGGCATGATGGTGAAGAGTGTTTACAAGCACATTTTTTGGTCCCCATTTTGCGTGAAAGGCACATAGAAGATAGATTGGGTGAAGAAAGTGTCAACCAAAGTGAAAAATATATAGATGTTAATTTGCAACAACCACACCTCACTTGCTCTTTGACTTTTTCAAGGAAGGAATTCCTCAAGCCTATATATACTAATATGTCAATCACTCCATTTTGTTTGACAGAGAAATGTGTAGGGGCCTCTAAAGTTAATGGTGTTTAATCTAGCATAGGGTAAATGGGCAAAAGTCAACTCAACTAAAGGAAAGAGTATGAAGCAAAAGATTCTTAATGATGTTTGGTGCTCCAATATGAGGTGAGAAATTTTATTATTTATGTTCTAACTTATAAATTATTTTCATTTTTTGTATTGGTATTCAATCTTTGTCATTTTAGTCTTATTCTTTTTTTAAATTATGTTTGCAAATAAATTTTCTTCATCTCACTTGTCCAAGGTCATTAGATTTGTTGATATAGTACAAGACATTTGATAGCGTGCTTGGAAAAGTGAAGCAACCGATTCATAGCTAGGATCCTGATTTGGGACTATATGAGGGGAATATCGAGCCCATTTTGGTGCAATAGTGAAATACTATAAACGCTTTGTTTCAAATGGTAGCATGTGCTCTAAATTCCAATTTGGAGAATGTATAGCATTAGAGGCAGCATTGCTTTGACAATAATGGATCACCTTTGTCAATCTTCAGGGTCCAACTTTCAACAGAATGAAAGCCATAACAAATAGGGCTATATATTAGCTCAAAACTATCCTACCACATGGTAGACAACATGGCAAAGTTGCAATAGAGTTGAAGCTGCTTGCCACTCACCTTCTTTCATGGGTTGTTAATTACTTTGTTGCAAAGAAAAACTAGTCCACATATAATTCCATTTCATTAATCACAAGGAATAGACTTACCTTTCAATAAGCAAGAAGTTGGTGGCCAGGAATAGTGCCTTGCAACATCAAGATCAATCCAACTACATGATTGGATGTTGATCACGAAGATATCCCACAAATAGATGAAGAGGCACGAGAGGGATTGATTGGGGTTCCATTGGATGAAGCAATCCCTCATATTGACATTCACTCAAATTCAGACTCTAATTTTGATGAAGGCAAAGCCATAGCAGCAATAAATCTAGTTCTCTACATCTTTGTCATTTTGTAATTGTAGCATTTCAGCCCTTCTATTTTGTTATATATGCACCATAGTTACAAAACTTGGATTCAGCTCAATCTCAACAAGTTCATATTTGACCCAAACTTAGAGTTGATACTCAAACTCGGCAAAGACTCGACAAATTGAGATTCTTAAAGATTTAAAACATTTTATCATGCACCCTTCAATAAATAAACTTTAAAGAGGCATAATAGACTAATCAAATAGAAGCTAATTTGATCACGTACACAAGTATACATCAATCACATGAGTATAAAAAAGGATTTCAGCCGAAGAAAACAACAATTTCAAATATATAAATATCGTCAAGTGTTTTAGGTGTACAAAACTCATGGATTATGATATCCATGTTATCAAAAACAAAAATCACAATGTAGAATCATGAACTATGATAAAAGGGAGCTTATGTCACTTGGTCCAACACTGCTAGCTCTATGTAGAGTCATGTGTTTGAATATCAAACAAATCTGCAAATGCTGCTACAACCATAGGAATATTTCTTAGGATGGGGATTGACTTAGCAAACCAAAAATATAAACATAATTTAATTACTTCAGAAAAAACAATTATTTTCCATCCAACATGGCCCTAGCCCCTAAATGATTTTTATTTTTTGCTTTTTCCATCTAGAGTGGGGTTTTGGGAGAATTGCCCCTTACGAGTATCTAGGGACCTTTGAGACCACATAAACCTTCATAGCACTACCATTTTTCATAATTTTATTGCTTTTAACCTAAGTAGCCGGGTTCGGCTCCCTGGCTCAGGGTCCTGGTCCAGGTTCGCTCCGGGTACCAGTCCTGGTTCGGTCCGTCTGTGGGTTCGACCAGGGTTCGGTATTTGGAGTCCCAGTTCGCCGGTGAAGAACCCGAGCGAACCCAAGGCGAACCCAACAAGAACCCACGTGTTTGGACGCATAAAAGCGTTTTTTTTTTGCATTTTTTAATATTTTTCTGCAGTTCGACTTTGACCCATGCCCAAGGGAACCCTAAAAGTGACCTCTAAAACACTTTAAACACCTAAAATGCATCATTTTTATTCATTTGTTTTGCAAACAAGCATTTTCATTCCAAGAGGCTGAGTTCTTATTTTAAAATTTTTGCTTGCTAGGTTGACAAAAGGAGTTGAAGATTGATCAGTGAAGCTTCTACAAACGATTGCATTGCCATTCCTACAGATTTGCAAGTGTTTATTGGCTGCCACAAAGATTGTTGAGGGATATTTTTGCAAAGAGGTAAGCTTTTCTCACATTTTTTTGAGTTTTTTCATCCATTTTTTTGTTTTACATTTTACAAACCAGAAACTTTGTTTTGATTCATTTTATGATTTATATATGTTTTTCCTTTCCATTCTTCTATGAATGTATGCAAGATTCAAAAGAGCTAGGTTTTATAAATCAATATTTTCTCTTCATTCAAATTTTGAATGTGTTGTTTGCAAACAAATTGCCATAGGAATCACAATGTCAATGGGTTCTACCTCCGGCTCCGTAGCTAAACCAAACTCGAAGTTCAAAACAAATCCTAATTCTCCTCTATGGCAGTATGTTGAGATGATAAAACAGGTTCCAGGTGGTGGTGGTTATCTTTGGAAATGCAATGGGTGTGGCGTTACATATACTAGTTCATACCATAGGGTGAAAGCACATTTGTGTGGCATGAGTGGAAAAGGCATCACTCCTTGCCCTGGAAAAAAAGATGCACCAATTCCACCTGAGACAGTTGCAAAATACATTATGGAGCAAGATGCAGCAGATCAACGGGAAGCCCAAAAAGGAAATCACCCTTTGTTAAAAAAAAAATCAAAGGGAATGCAACCCCCATCCAATCCCAATATTGTGGTAGAAGACCACCCATTTATTGTCATTCCGGATCTTCAAGCTCGAAGTGCACAACCTATTGCAAACAAGAGATCAAAGGGGCCTTTGGAACTTGCATTTCAAAATGAGAGTAGAGCCCTTGCCGACCAATGTGTAGCAAGATGCCTATATGCCAATGGATTAGCTTTTAATGTTGTTCGTTCTCCATATTGGAAAGAGATGTTGAGAACGGTTAATGAAGCTCCAAAAGGGTACAAGGGCCCGGGTTATGAGAAGGTGCGTAGCACTTTATTGGAAAAGGAGGTTGAGTTGGTTGAAGATGCATTGAAGCCTATAAGAGATTCATGGGTTGAGACAGGTGTGTCCATTGTTTCAGATGGTTGGAAGGACTCAAAAAACCGGCCTTTGATCAATGTCATAGCGGTGTGCCCTAAAGGGGCAATGTTTTTGAAAGCCGTGGATTGTGAGGGCCAAGTAAAAGATGGAGAATTTATTGCTAGTATTCTCATTGCAGCCATTGAGCAAGTGGGAGCCCGCAATGTTGTTCAAGTTGTAACGGACAACGCTAAGAATTGTAGAGCAGCAGGGTTGTTGGTTGAGGAAAGATATTCACATATCTTTTGGACACCTTGTGCAGTCCATTCACTCAATCTTATGATGCAAAAGATTGGGAATCAAATTGCATGGATCAAAGAATTGTATGCTGAGGCTGAGGACATTCAGATGTTCGTCACCAACCACCACTTGTCTCAAAGCATCTTTAGATCATTTTCAAAATTGGAGCTATTGAAGGTAAGTGAAGTAATATTTACATTTGTCATTTTCTGATTTTCATAATTTGATTGTGCATTCTAATTTAAATTCTTCTTTAAAGTTTATTTAAATTCTAATTATTTTTTTTAATTTGCAATAGGTTGCAGAGACCCGCTTTGCCTCTAATACTATCGTCTTGAGACGACTTGTGAAAGTTAAAGAGGCACTTGCTAGCATGGTGATTAGCAACAATTGGTCTATATGGAGGCAAAGCGGCACTGAAAGAGCAACAAAAATTAAGAGCATGATATTAGATGACTCATGGTGGGATCGTGCGGAGTATCTCCTTAGCTTCACCGAGCCCATTTTGAGTATGATTCGCTATACTGACATGGACAAGCCATGCATTGGAGAAATATATGATGGTATAGACTCAATGCTTGAGAAGATCAAGTGCACCATAAATGCAAGAGAGCAAGACCCTGAAGAGACTTTCTTCAAACAAGTGCAAACAATTGTTGAAGAAAGATGGAACAAAATGACAACTCCATTACACCTTCTTGCCTTTGCATTGACTCCAAAATACTACAGTAGTCAGCTTCTTTCACAGCCAGGAAGGCTTCCTCCATATAGAGATTTAGAAGTGGCTGAAGGGTACAAGGCAGCATTTATGAGACTCTTCCCTGACCAAGATTTGCGATCTGTAATCACGAGTGAGTTCACTGATTTTGTGCACTCAAATCATCTAGATGCTGATGCTTCTCGTGACAGGTTCTTAAAGGATGCTCATAGTTGGTGGTACTTCCATGGACAATACTTCCAAAATTTGCAGCCCCTTGCAATCAAAGTTTTATCACAAGTAAGTTTAATAAATTTTCATATTTTAGTTTTACTTTTAAAATTTAAAAGTTTCATAATTTCATTTATAATTTTAAATTTTTTAATTGTTTACTTTGTCTTCATAGGTTGCTAGTTCATCCGCATCTGAGAGGAATTGGAGCACATATTCTTTCATCCACTCAATAAAGCGCAATAAATTGCTCTCAAAAAGAGCGGAGAACTTAGTAGATGTGCATTCCAACTTGCGTCTCCTTTCACACAAACAACGTGACTACAAGGAAGGGGAGACAAAGTTGTGGGATATAGGGCCAGAGGATACTGACTTGGATGCTTCCACTTCCCACCATGTTGCATATGAGGAGTCCGATATCCAACAGGAGCATGGGCACAATACTAGTGCTAGTGACAGTGCCATTGGCACTACTTGTGATTCATCTAGTCTTCCTACTTCATCTAATGTCAATGTTGACAATGACTTTGATATAGATGATTTAGAGGATCCATTTGATGATTAAAACTTTAATAGTGTTGTAATATTGAACTTGAAGTTTGAAGTTTGAACGATGAATATTTATAATTTTATATTTATCATGCATGTTATCATTCAAGTTTATGGTGGTTTTGTTGTTTATATGATGTTATGTGATGTTCTAATCCTAATTCATGCTTCTAGGCTGCATATATATATATTTTTTTATTTTTACATGTTTTTCAGTTTTTGTACTAACGAACCCAAAACGAACCGAACCCACCCCCCAAAAAAATTAGCCGAACCGGCGAACCGAACCCCCGAACCCGAACCGGCTACTTAGCTTTTAACCAATCTTCAAGAGTCTTCCAAACCCTTCAAAAAATGCTTGACTTCCATGCTTTTACATTTGTGCATTTTCAATGTTTTATTCTTTTTTCCCTAATTTTTGCTGACTTGGCCAAGTCTTCCCAACAAGACTCACTGGATAGCTGAGTCATGAATCCCCGGGCCTCATTTAGATCTGCCTACCTCAGGACCTGCCAAGTCTGGGTGAGTCCAAGAAAGTCTTGTATCTATGATATGCACATTACCAATGAAAACTCAAATGATTAGAAACTGGAATTTTGTTAATTTGTATGTCAACTCATGTGAATTCTCAATTCAGCTCTAATGTTTCATGATATGGTTATATAATGAATATACTCAAGTCATGAGTCCCTAGGCCTTGCTTGAATCTGCTTGCTTCAGGACTTGCCAAATTTGGGAAAGTACAAGCGAGTCTCGTATCTATGATGTGCACATTAGTGGTGAGAACTCAAATGATTAGAAATTGGAATTTTGTTAATTTATACGTCAACTCATGTGAATTCTCAATTCAGCTCTAATGTTTCATGATATGGTTATATAATCAACATGGTCAATGCCTTATCATATGAATAATTTAGATTTCCTATATCTTTCAATTTTGTATAATATTGTTGTCCCCTTAGGTCCCCTAAAAAACTCTTGTCCCCTTTTGTCCTCAAAATGCCTCCTGACATTTTTATTGCCCTGTCCTTGAAACACTATGGAACATAGGTGTTTTCTCCCTTTTCAGGTTCCATGTTTCTAAACTATATAGTCAATTGATATAAAACAATAAAAGCAATCAACAAGCAATAAAAATGCAAAGCAGGTCATCCTTTATAAGTTGTACAGATGGTCACTACTAGTTTATCTATAAAATACAAATAAGTCTATTAAGGATATTGCTCTTACAAAGCATTAAGAAATAACCTAGCTCTATTCCTTATGTAACTTGTCATGCCCCATAAATTACAACACTAAATCTTGGTCGATCAGTATAAGGAAGTTCAAATAAATTAATGAAAGAAAAAATTTAATTCTATAAACTCAGGCCAACTGCAGCGAATCCTTCATAAGGCCGACTTCCTTACATGATTCAATACATATATATTTGCCCAAGAAAGGTAAGATATGATCAGTAATGTGAGCGCTGGGATTAGTTTATAAAGCCGACCCTTGACATTGGAATTATATGGCTGACCTCGTATTGTAGCATGAGGGTTTCGATTATAATTTAATTATAGTGTGAATGGGCCAACTCTTTGTGATAAGACGCCTCCTTTGTGAAGAGGCACGAGATAGATATAAAAGGAGATCCATTTCAGAGAATAGAGGCATGGAATCATTGAAGGGAGTCTTGGAATGGCATATCAGAAAGAAATAAGCAGATCTAGCAGAGATAATCATGGGAATTATGATTCACAAGGCAGCATCGGACTTAATATGCAGCAATCATTATTTACAAGGCATCGACTACCTCATGAAGACCATATTAAAGGAGGCAGTGCTTCCTAAAAAAGGCAATAAGTAATATGAAAGCAGCGATCAGTATTATATAGGGCAGCGACTCATGGTTTAATGGAAAGGCTAGCAATAAGGGTGACTGAGGATTAGTTAGTAAAGAAATAATAATTAATAGTCATCATGAAGGGATGTGTCTATGTGACTCTTCCTATCGTAGAAGATATAAAAGAAGATCCATCTCAAAGAAAGGAAGGATATGGAAAAACAAATATACACTCAGGAGAGCAGCAGAAATATAACAAGGAGACACATGCAGATATAGAAGAGATAAACAGAGAATTAAGATAACAGTTCATGCAGATATAAATAAGTTTATGAAGAGAGAAAAGGCATCGAATAGAAGAAATAAATAAGAAGTCTGGAAAATATTTCGGAGTGCAGCAGCAGATGTAATCAGATAAGTTCATATAAAATGAACATAGGAAGATTGATACCCAATTAGAAAAATATATATATACACACACACACACATATATATTATATATAAATATATATATATATACATATACATATATATATGTACACACATATATATATTATATATATATATATATATGTACATATATCATTTACGATTATGCAATAATGATGCTTGCAGCAATTATCGAGCTTTATATGTAATTATAATTCTTTAACATGAATATGGATGATAGACTCTTATTCGTTTGATATACATAGCACCATTATTGCATAATTGTAAATGATATATATATATATATATATATAATAATGATGCTTGCAGCAATTATGTATATATATATATATATATATATGTAATAATGATGCTTGCAGCAATTATTGTATAATCGTAAATGATATATATATATATATCATTGCTGCAAGCATCATTATTGCATAATCGATATATCATTGACGATTATGCAATAATGATGCTTGCAGCAATTATCGAGCTTTATAAGTAATTATAATTCTTTAACATGAATATGGATGATCGACTCTTATTTGTGCAAAGACTGTGCTTTAAAGGAGATAGATTGATGGAATTGGATGAACACGCGGAACAAACAAATACATGCAATGCTGACAGCGTTGCAGCCATATTGATATATTATGGATTTTATGTGCCAATAATGCAGAAAAAATGAAAATGCTCAATAATAAAACAAGAATACAAATGATCAGATATAAATCACGAAGGGACAGAGATTGTAAATCTGTCTATATATGAAAAACTAATTCTGACAGAGCCAATCCTCTGAATCAAAGAACAAACATGGTACCTTTCATGATATTAAGCCCACTTTCCTTTTTCTTTTGAATTTCAAAGTGGTTTATAGCTGGGAATCTATAGCAATTCTATTGGATATTACATTTTTGCTTAGGGTAACTAGGGACATCACTAAGCCTAGCTTAGTCATGGCAACAGATAGTTGTTTAAGCATTTCAATGTGCACATGGATTTAACCATCCTATCATGGCACCCAATTAACAGGAAATCCATTGGGTGGTAGGACATCTTAACACAAAGTGTGATTTAAACCTTGGTTGCTCACTTTCAAAAGCATCCCATTACCATTACACCACAACCCAATGGACCTATTGGATACTACTCTTAACCATACTCTTGCTGGACTAGTTCTTTAGATAGAGTTGTCTATTGTATTGTACCAATTTCCAGATTGTACATGTAAATAAATGTATCTAGAAGAGAAACGATTCAACTATAGCATATTTTGAACCATATTAACACTCATTTTATATCTAGAAGTGGAATGGCATGTGGGAGGAATGTTTTTGTATTTAAACAATTCTTCAAGCATATCTCCAAGAACCAGTCAATCCCTGCATCCATCTTTTTCAATGTACACCTTCCCACAATAAAAGTTCTCAATTGCACTGAAAGATGTTGAAACTCCATCCATCCACAGTATCTTAGGGATTTCAATAATATTTGTATCAATCATCAAATCGTCACATCCTTCTTCAGCATTATATTGGGGGCCAAAAATACAAAAAGGAAATATGGTGCACAGATTGAAACCCAAAGGAAACTCTGTTCGTTTATCCTTCTATTTGAAAAGAACTAACTGCCTTTCTGATAGTGTGAATCCTCATTATTTCTGCTTAAGAAATTTAACTCGCAAAATTTCTTAACACACAAATGTATGTCAACAGTTAAGAGCAACTAGGGGCATTACCGAGCCCTATCTCAAACAGGGCACCTTTCCAAGGATGGCCATTTAAGCATTTCAATATGCCCATGATTTTAATAATCATATATACAGCACCCCATTAACGGAGAGTCCATTGGGTGGCAGGCCGCCACATCAGAAAGTGGGATTGAACCTCAGTCACTTGCTTTCGAAAACACCCCATTGCCATTACACAATAGATGTGCATGTCTACATATCTGCTGCACATATAGGTGTCTGTCTCCGTATGTTTATATTTATAGACATGCACATGCACATCGACATACATATGGTGAATATTTTGTGTTGACTGAGTTTTATGGTATTTTTTGTCATATTTATTTTTTATCAGATGTTTTCCATTTATTGTGTTTGCCATAGTAATTGTTAAAAATAGTTCTTTTGCTAGTTAAATTTACGTGAAGTAAATTTTGTTGGGAAAGGTGTCATAAACATTTCATCCTACTGTTTATATCAATTTATTATTTGTTAATTAGTTGTGAGCTCTCATGGAAAAGGGAACTGCAGTAGAAAACTTAGAGGGCTCCAAAAATCACATTTCAGTTATAATGGAAACCAGGAATAAAAACTAATATAAAAAAAAATTAAATTAATCTGTTGGATAATAAATGATATAAATTATAAAATATGCAATAAAATCAGTACCCATATTTCAAAATAGTAGCCAGTGCCATTTAGCTTTTATATATATAAATTATATATAGAGAGAGAGAGAGAGAGAACTGCAGTAGAAAACTTAGAGGGCTCCAAAAATCACATTTCAGTTATAATAGAAACCAGGAATAAAAACTAATATAAAAAATAAATAAATGAATCTGTTGGATGGTAAATGATATAAATTAAAAAATATGCAATAAAATCAGTACCCATATTTCAAAATAGTAGCCAGTGCCATTTAGCTTTTACTTTTTTAATTCTGATCAATGCTTTGTAACTCAAAAACAAGAAAGACAAAATTATGCCATGCAAATTACAAATATGGGGCGGATAAGAGAAAGTATAAAACTCAAATGAATAGGCTAAATTATATTCATCATGAGCACTCAGAGTAGCGGTGGGTTAGTACTCTAGCTATTGCTAGATTAGTGCTGAGATTTCTGGGTTGTAACTGTGTGTAATCTTTTTTGCATCAACATCTCGGATCATACTCCATGATCCATCATCAGGATGCTGAGCATAGAGAATAAGAGAGAGATTATCTCGGAGAGATAATCTCTCTCTTATTCTCTATGCTCAGCATCCTGATGATGGATCATGGAGTATGATCCGAGACGTTGATGCAAAAAAGATTACACACAGTTACAAACCAGAAATCTCAGCACTAATTGATCATGGACTGAGGAAACTTCATGCTATTATTGCTAGATTGTTAAGGTTCAGTTTACTCCAGAGCTTCATCATGAGATCACCACCGAGGGTTACAAAATTTGAATTGTATATAAGGTAAATGGAAAGAAAAAATCTTCTGGGTCTCCACAAAAGGGGTCTCTTGTGCCAGAATAGCATCTGGCTTGAGTCAAATGACGGATCACACAGTGAGATGTGAAATATCAATTTCAAAATCATTTTCCAACACAGATTTTTGTCCAGAAGTTATTTCCACATTATCCTTTGCCTTTTCTACATATTGATCAGAATCTTGGACAGAAACTACAGGATTAAAAAGATTATGAACAATTTCCAAGCTGTGAATATCAAAAAGGGATTCGCTTCATCTCCCAAACATGGTTATGTTCAAGGTTTCAGCCTTTAAGGCATTTTTAAAAACATCATGGGAAAATGTAGATCTTATCTAATACCAGTCAGGCTGAGGAAAGGTTATTGTGCATATTTAGAAGCAAAGGCATAAGATATAATAGCAACAAAATAAGGCATCAAAATCTGAGCTAAATCTCCAAATTTCCAAAATACATCCTCATTACTTGCTTCCTTGGGGTTGTTGAGCCTTAAAAACGCCTAGAAGTTTTAATATAGCAATCCATACACTCCTCAAAGCTACAACAAGAAATTTACAGAATAAGCATGTTACAAGAAATGTTCATCCTCATGGCTACCGCATCTTCAGAAAGCTTATAAGTTAACAGAGAGAAATCTGTAGTTTCATGTATTTGTCAAGCTTCACTTCACTAATGAAAAAGGTTTTGGACCTTTCACATAATTTTTGTTCACTGTTTTTACTAAAATAGAGCAAGAATATATGTATATCATAAGCTGGAAAAAAAGGAGAAGTAAAACATACTTCGTCATCATCTTGCAAATTTATGTCTTCAAATCTGTCATGCAACCACTCCCTGTCATCTTTGGCTTCCCAGAGCTTCCTCCCACCAGCACTGCGTCTGTACATAGAAAATGCAGTGAAGAAAATGTAAAATTACAAAAACTAAGAATTAGATGTTATAAACTGGCAAATCCACAATGGTTTTCTAGACTTGGTACAACTCTGGATAAACTACATTGACTGTACAGACAAATAAATATGCTGATTACTAAAAATATTTCATGCTTAGACTTGAGATATCAATTTGTATCTACTATTTAACAAGATAAACCAGGAAGGTGAATTTACTATTCACAAAATGATCAGATTTCATTGAGGGCATAAAAGGTTGAGTAGACACTCATTGTTTAGACTTAAGCAAGAACAAGTACAAAAACTCATCCAATTAGAATATGCATTCCAATCAGATGTAAGGTTGCTAAAATAAAGAGCTGGATAATATTATTAGCAAGTTAAAGCATTATACATAGAATTCAAAGATAATGAATCTTGCCAGTAAAAAATATAAAAACCCAACTAAAAGCTCAGGTAATAATAACCCCGAAAATACTATTGCAACAGATATTTTTGTATATTTTATTATATTCAAACACATTCAATCAACTTGAAATATAACAGTCTGATACAGCTTACTGGACACACTCAGCATGCAAATCTAAACACCTCTGACAAACCTGTAACACTTTGAAACTCAATCTACTGCCTGAGGGCGGTCCCAAGAAAATCTAGCTGCAAAGTCTTAAGGATTCCATATCCAAACACCCAAAATCTGCCGCACAAAGCTTCAGAGTTCTGAAAATGAAGTTGATTTTCGTTTTAAATTTTAATGTTTTGAAAAGTATCTTCTGTTTTTTTCTCAATGCCTCTTATTGTAAGGAAGCAAAGGTGTGCAGAAATACTTCCTATGCTAATCTTGATAGGAGTTTAACGCAAATTTCAATTCTAATATTACAAAGATTTGAAGAAAGACATATGAAATAACAATAAAACATAACACCGAGATTTATATGGGGAAAATCCTTTTGAAAGAAAAACTCCACACTCCAAAACCTGCACAATGTATTATCAAATCCTGAAATAGCGTACAACACACAATGCAAGTTCTTACAAGAGTCTTCACCTCAGCTAAATCCTAGAAGAATTTGGCAACATTCCGACAGCAAACAGACTTGCAAAATTAAACTCACTTAAATGACTATCTAAAAGCGCCACACACACACGCACACATATATATATTGCATGAGATAACCTTGTAGAAGTGAGATTCCATTTTGAAACAACTAATAAAAATAAAAAAGATAATGACACTCATCATAATTATCATAATTATCTTGCGCACCAATTTGTCGCTATCTCCATGCAATATGCTTCTCAAAATAGCCCCTTTACACCTGTCATAAAGAACAACTATTTTTGGCACTTAATGTTTGTATCACAAAAGGTTGAGACACAGATTTTTCAACACTTATAACTCATGTGCTCCCTGCATTCCCAATCATAGGCAGTTTCAACACTTCACTGAGCAGTTCTCCTCAATCAATGGTAGTTTCTAAACAGCCAACTGTCAAAACCACACTACCATTTTATTTCAGTCCCAACTATCTGACAGAAACTACAAGCGCACCCATCTATGTTGATTATATGCTGACAGACCATTCTGTCAAAATTGGGACATTACAAGAACTGTGTAATTGTCTAAGAAATCAGCCAATTATATGCACCTACTTATGAAAAAACTATACATTTTTTATTTTAAATGAACCAGAAAACACAAAAACCACAAAATCTGGTTGTGTCTGTATCAATTGAGTCTACATCAACATGATTTTTTTTCTATTTTACATTTATTAGTCATGGTGAAAAGACTCCTTATGCGATCACCCCTTTTCAATTTTGCTCAAGCTCATATATCATAACTGAAATGCAAGATTGTTAATGGAGACGGAGATCCATGAGGTGGCTTAGGATTTTCAACTGAATTTATTGCTATTACGCACAGCATTTGATGATTCAATGAATGAGGAGTACAAGGGAACAGAAAGAAGTAACAGGGGAAGCTTGAGCTTTCCTACAGTGGTTATGCCCTGTGCTTCTTAAACAAAACACTCACCTCTCTCTTGTTGGGACCCAACTTAACACAAACAAAAAACTGGCTTGCCAGAAATTAAACTTCTTATGTTATACAACTGGATTTTGAGAGAAAAGGCTCTGATGAAAGTGGAAGTACTTTGTAAATTTGTACAATTGAATATCAGAAGCCTACACTATCTGGAATGAAGGACTTTATAATAACTTTTGAGGATTAGACTTTAATGGTGCATACCCATGATGCGCTTCTGTAGGGATTCAACTGTCCAATAATTATAGTGTAATGCATACAGGTAAATTCATATTTTTTGTGGACTAGGTCCAGGGACACTGTTAGGGCATCTTATGTGTGTAATTGCAATACCACAGAGAAACTAAATGTAACTCCAGTTTACAATCAATGTGATTCCATGAGAAGCTAATCAGCATACTGTAAGAGGTAAAGACTTCCAAATTCCAAAGCCATGTCAACCAGATCAATTTTATTTATTCCTGAGGACAGAAAAATGGTCCTTGCACTGGCAACAGTCTGACGCCCATACCTTTTCTCTAATGCTACCCACCATAGTTACCAAATAGAGCCAGATTTAGTTCAAATCTGACCAGATCTGGGGATTTTTGTCCAGCCAGATTTGTCAAATTCTATCTAAAATTTTTGATTCCTATAGTACTATTACCGTTTTTTTTTAGTTCTGAATTGCCAATCCTTTTTTACCACCCGAACAAATCATTTTTTTATAACCTGGGAACTATGCTACCCACTAATGAATACATATCTCTTTGAAACAGGAATTAAAAAATGAATACAATGGTTATCTTTGACTGTTGTGTCCAATTATACCATTGCATTGTATTCACAGCGTAGCATTCAAAACCCTGATTAGTTACCACCTCAAGCACAAAAGTGTTAAAATAACTACAATCAGATACTTTAGAAACATCCAATAGAGGTCTGTAGTTGCATCACAGCATTAAGACCTGTGTTGTCTGCAGTCAACAGCATTCTTCAAAATTGCAATCAACTTTCAACACTACTGATTGAAAGTTTCCAAATAGTTAAATTCATGACAACCTACTCATAATGGTTCTCCAGCAAGTGTTAAACTAAACTCGACAAGCACTCGCAAACCCTCGTATTTCAAGTAATTGCCTACAATAGGCAAGATTCTAAAATTATCTACCTCATCATTACTGATCAAATATTGTCTCTGCTGGTCATCAGATTATAATTGATAGCAGAATACATTGTCAAAAGGATCATTAACCCTGAAACTGACAGAAATCCATGGGATCAAAAATCACAATCTACCATGCAACAGGAAAAAAACCACTAGAATCCACCCCACCACTTGGAACCATGTCACAACATATGCAATTCAAACAATCTCACGAAGATAAAACTTATGATTATTGATTGATAGTTTATTTCCACTGATATCAGACTAAACTCTGTCAGAACTCAAAATTAGAACTTGTAATATATGTCTAGTTGCTAGTTTTAAGGTCAGGGTCAAAGCCAAAGTTGCCTGGAGAAGCTTTGCAGATGGGGATGCCATTTCAAATCAGGATATGGGAGTAAACAAGTAAGGCTGCAGGAATATTATACATGAGCATAGTGAAAAAAGATGTGGGTACAGGGAGGGGGTTCTTGTCCGCATGCTGGAGTTTCTGAATGACCGTGGCTAAAAACATGTTAAAAGTGGGGGCTGAAATGCATTACTTTAACCTCTGTTAAAATCAAATTGTGATATAACTTCATATAAACTGAGCTTGCGACTAGCACACACAACCACTCTACCTAGATACAACCAATAACTCAGTATTCCCAAGGAATAGTGATTCCTAAATTTTCTCACAAGGTAACTGCTGTTTTTAGAAATACTATTCAGGGAAATAGTCCCATGGACTTCCTAACTTTTCAATAAATGATACTGCATAGAAAACTTAGGAAACTTCTGCATAGGAATCAATGTAAAATTTTGGAGGATAAATAATCAAATCAAATGAAAAATGATAGTATGCAAGCTGCCAGTTGGTATTATAATGTGTCATGTGGATGCTACAAACTCATTAGCACTGAATGATAAATGCTCAATTGAAATAAAGACATCATACAAACAGCAACAAACAAGCAAATGGCTACAAATTCAATTCATAATTATTGGTTTGTTAATGCAAAAAATCTGAACAAGATTCCATCCAAACATGGATGGATCACCAACTGCAGCAACTGCCCAACAATTCAACTCAAAAATGGTCTGATTAGAAGTCGGCAAGAATTGCAATTACAAACTAGATATTTTATTTTGAATTGGCCATATCTAGTGGTCAATTTGAAATCTTGGCTTATTATGATGCTCCAAGTCAAAGCCTAACCGTCAAGAAATTACTGCAGGGGTATTGACGCGCAAGATGTAGGCACTCAGGATAAGCTGGGAACTGAACCTACTCACTCCAACCATGCAGATGGTAGAAGCCCAATACCCAAGCCTCTGAACATCCATAAAAAGGATTTCCATATGTAATTGCCAGCGCCAAGGATTGAAATTTCCCAGTAATTACAACCATGGGTGCTGCTGTCCCACAATTTAATATTCCTCTTCCTTCGGCTTCCACCCCAAAATCCATCACTAACCATTGTTAGAGGATGCCAGATACAAATTAACATGACTCCATTAGAAATGAACTTGACTCCTTAACCAAATCCCCGGGAAGCTGGAACCATAACTTCCTATAAAACAATTGGCTAAACTTCACAATGAGCCATTGCCTTGCAAACAGGAAAACCCCAATAGTCAAACATCTAAATACCCACCAAAAGCATTTGTAACACTATGGAAATGACAGTTGACACCCATAATTGACAACTGCAACAGAAACTATTGTAATCGGTGTCGATGGATCACAGACTATAATTTCCCTCCATTAGGCCTCTACATGAAAATACATCAAAACCCACCACTGGCCTGCAAGATATGCAATTGGTATGACTCCATTAGAACTGAACTTCGCTCTATCCAAATCCCTTACGAGCTGAACCCATGAAATCCTAAGTGACAGCTCTCTAAACTCCACAAAAAAGCACTGCTCTGCAGAGGGAAAATCCCAGTACTCAACATCTAAATGCCCAACCAATGACTTTGCACAGTGGAACTGGGTGTTGTCACCCATGACTAACAATTGCTACAGCAACTGTAACCGTGGATGATGATGGCTCGCATTAAAATTCACCTCAATAAGACACTATGCCAAAATCCATCACCACCCTCTGGCTGCCAATGCTACATGTGCAATTGGCATGCCTCCACATGAACCAAACTTGGCTGCTTAGGGATGATTTTATCTAGGGATACATTTTTTTATAAATATAGAACCCGTGGCAAATCTTTTTCAACATTGAGCTCTTGCTTTCTTATAATTGGCAATAGTATATAACTGTTGCTGTGATTTCCTAAATGCTTTCTATGTTTCACAAAACTTATACAAAATTTGGCACGTCTTGCAAAGATTTTTCAAGAAAACAATTGGAAAAAAATAGCCAACTGGCATTTAATCATCCTATCCAAATCCCTTAGAAGCTGAACCCACAAATTCCCTGTCTGAATTTCCACAACAACCTATTGCCTTATCTAGATCCACCCAATATTCACAAGTACCATGACTCAAGATTGACAATCAAGTAACAGAAACCCCCAAACCCAAGTGAAAACAATAGCACTTTATGAATCAAAAACATAGAATTTCAATCAGGCAATCAATCAAAAAATCAATACCTGGGTCGCGCCCCCCCGTTGTCGCGAAAGCGGTCGTCGTGCATATAAAATGCTCCTGCAGTGGGCACGGCAAAGGGCTCGGCCTCCTTCTTCTCCTCCTCAGCGACCTGATCCTTAGCAATTCCCTGATCCCCACCATTTTTCAAAACCCCAAGCTCTCCTCCCTCTTCTCCGCCGCCGCGGCGAAGCAACCTCATCCCCTCCTCCTCCTCCTCCACAATTACCACATCCTGTTCATATTCCTCCTCCTCTTCATCGTCCTCATCTTCCTCATCCTCCAGCGGAGGCGGAGCGCCCTCACCCTCGGAATCATCGTCCGCATAAGCGGGCGGAACCATCAGCTGAGAGTGCTCGCCCTCATCGTCATCATCGCTCGCCTGCCTGCGACGCAGGGCAAGGGCAAGAGACCCTCCCTCTGCGTCGCTCTCATAGTCGGCATCATTAGCCCCCATTTCAATCCGGCGGTCAATCACATGGGTTGTTTCAGACGCCATGCTCAAATTATTTCCCTCTTTTTATCCCTCCGCCAAACAAAGAGACAGAAAATAAAAATAAAAAGAGCTTTTATCTGATAACCATGAGGCTCTGCTCACCTGATTCTTATCGATCGATAGGGGCCAATATGGTATTGTTCTAATTATGATTATTATTCGTGGCCACAATTCCTTCCGCGATCTGCCTAAAAACCCTCAGATTTTGATCGATGAGAGGAGCTGCTCGTGCTGCACTTACATACCATCCGAATAACAATATCAGGTCATCTGATTTTACACCACTGCTTAGGTAGGTAGGTACCACTCTTTTCTTTCTTCTACCACTCTCTCCGCCTTAAGTTTGTTTGTCTTTTTGGCTTTTGTTTTTTTTTTTCCGCTTTTGTATTTTTTTAACGAGTCTATTTCAAACCATAGCTAAAATTGTTTAAAAATAATGCTTTACTCAAATCCTTCCGGGCTTCAAAGAAACCAATCATGAGTTAACTGTACTGGGAAGAGTATGAGTTCGGATGGAGAAGTTTTACCTTCAAACTATAAACAGCTTTTAAAGGGTGTTATCCAATGGTTCATATATATATAAATATTTGTAGTGTAATGGTTAAGGATTTTGATTTTTATATATATTTATTATTGTTATTTGTATAATTGTATAATATAAATACTGAATACGAAATTTTAATCAAGATATTTACAAGTCAAATATAACATGTGATTTTAATAACATAAAAGATAAATTTCATGAGTATACCATTTAGTATATTATACCAAGATGTCATATCATACCATTCATATTATAATCATATTGTAGTTAGTAGTGTAAACATAACATCATATAACTAGTAATTGTATCATAAAGCTCAATAGATATGTTGATGAGGATTTATAAATTAGTTTTAAAAATATTTTACCAATTGTATAAAAATTATCTTAAATTTATGTTGACCTTTCGTAAGGTATATATTCATATGAGCACCATAAAGTAAAAATCAAAGAATACAACTCTAACTCAATTTAGTGTCTTATAATAAGACAAAGATTATAGCCCCCCTATAAACTGCAGTGTGCCTAGTAAACTTTTTTCACGTGATCGATGACGCTAGTGTGACACACACTTTGGTACCATAGGGATGGGGGGAGACTAGACCTCATGACCTTTTGCCTGCAACAAGATGCTTTAGTCAATCAAGCTAGGCCCCCCGACCCAATAAAATAGATTATTATTATAATGTTTTAGTGTTAAATTCATATGGAATGAACCATTTTCTAAAACTTCACCCCATGGAGAGTTTTTTGAAAGCTTTGAGTTATAGTAATCAATATGTCTTTATGTAAATACCATTAAGGACCTCAATGAGTCTTTTCAATATTGTATATTATGCGTTTTCTAAGGCATGATAGATGCTAAGCTTGAATTAGTATTGAGCAAGTACTATGACCCTAAATAATTTACATAATCAACTATATTTATTATAAACTAAATGGCTAAGATAATGTGTAATCGCAAGTCTAATATATTAGTCCTCTAATAGACAATCCTCATAGAATAATAATTTTGAGTGTTGATACAAGTATTTACCATGTACTCATAGGTGCATCATGAATACTAGATAAATATTGCTAGACTCGATTCGTTTATGCCACATCCATGAAATTTCTTTGTTATTGAGTTTCAAATGTATAGCTTGACAAAACCTAATGTGGAATTATGGTATATCTATCACAAGCAATAAAAGAATAGCTCAAACAAACTGAAAACACTACAAACACCTAGAAACAAAAAAGAGCTTGGCAGAAAGGCCCAAATTTATATTGCTTTGGAAATAATGGATGCCTTGTCCTCCCTTCACTCCTTGGTGGAGCTTGTAATTTTTTACAAAGATATGCAATTTGTTAGCATCTTGTTAGACACTAATATGTAAGTAAAAGTAGTTGATTTTGGATTGTCAAAGATGATGCCTCTAGAATCCATGCATATATTCATAATTCACTAGTGGATAATCAATTATATAGACCCAACCTATCATTATATGTATCAACTCATAAATAAACTATAAATGAATAATAATATAGTAGAAAACCAAGATCAAAAAATCAGCATTCATTTTTTTATTTTTACCTAATACTTATATATTACCCTTCATATTTTTAACATGAGTTTTCTCCAAAAATAAATATATTGAAATAAAGAAATTTCCATATAATTTTAAATATAGAAATGATAATGAAACATAGGGAAAAGGGGATGATGCTAAGTTTATTTCCCAAAAACTAAGATCAATTCCACTTTTCCAAGGGTTTCATTAGGATACAAATCAACAAGGTGCATAGATTGACTTTCAACCTCAAAGGTGAGTCAATCAAACCTAGATTTGATCCTTTTGAGTCTTAGAAATGAATTGGAAATTGTTGTGCCCTTTGCACACACACCCCGTTCAGAACAGGGACCCTCTTTCCCTCTTTATTTTTTTGGTCCTCTTTCATTTCGCCTCATTTTGAGTACCCATTTTTGTGCCCCTGCAGGGGGTAGCACGTTCCCCAATGCCATATTTTAAGTCTCGGGCTATCCGGGTTTTCCTTGTCAAAATTCTGGCATCTGTGACAATTTTCGGGTTTCCCCTTTCGGATTTCCTCTACCAGGTTTCCCTGGACGGGTTTCCCCTCGGGCTTTGCTGTTTCAGAAAGGTTGTCCCGGGACGCCTTTCCGGACCCTGGACCCCGGACCTCCCACCGCCTTTGTGTTTTCCAAGCTCACCAACCAAACCTGCAACCGTACGGAGGAGTTAATGCCACATTAATGGCTGTTTTTTGCTATAAAACTGATTTTTTCGGCCGTCATTATCATTTCCGCGAGTGATAGAGAAAGTTGAACAACTCCCGGTGAATTTGGTTTTCCTCTTGTCTCGGATTTCGAAGTGTTTTCCCGATGACCTCCGCGCATCCAACAGTTTGTTCTTTGGATTTTCGAGGTAGGTTTTCCATCCGCGTGCCCTTGTTTTTGTTTTGCGAATTTTTGAATTTTCATGAGGGGAAATTGTAAAATGAAACCTAATCCAAGTAAATTTGCTCCCTCCGCGCAAAACCCATGTTTTAGAAATCCGAAAATTGACCCTTAGATCACCTAAAATTCGATCTGGAGCTTCACCGCGTTGCTGCTGTTCTTTGGAACGGCGCTGGCATCTTCCGGGTCCGGGTCTTCCCGCGGCCATCCGTCCCCCCCTCTTCGAGTGTTTGAACTCGACATTTTCTTCCTCTCAGATTTCCACCTCCAGAATTCCCTTCCTGGGATTCCGTTGTGTTTTCGCCGTTTCAAACAGCCCTGCCTGAGCATCCTCTCGACCCTCGGATCCCGAACCCTCAAAGTCCGTTCAAATTCTAAACTTCGCATCCTCTTCAAATCTACCCTCGAAATTCGGTTTCCAGGATTCCGTTCTCGGAATTTCGTCCCGATTTCACCATTTCAAACAGCCTTACCCAAGCGGCTTTTCGGACATCGTTTCTCGGTCGTAAGGTCGTCTTCCAGTCAAAATCCTCGACGATTTTCCCTCTTCGGACTTGAACCTCTAGAATTCCCCTCCCGGGATTCCGATGCGTTTTCGTTGTTTCAAACGGCCTCGTCCGAGCATCTTCCCAACCTTCAGGTCCCGATGCCTCGTTTGTCGAAATTCAACTCATCGCAATCTTACCAACTCAACCTTCCCTCGAGATTCCCTTACCAGAACTCCGTCCCTATTTCGCTGTTTCAAACGACTTTCACCTTGCGGCTTTTCGGACTCCATTTCCCGACCGAAAACCTTCCATCTGGTCAAAACTCTCGACACATTTTTCTTCCTCTCGGACTTTTGCCTCCGGAATTCCCTTTTCGGGATTCTGTTGTGTTTTTGCCATTCCGCACGGCCCCGTCTGAGCGTCTTCCCGGATCCCAGACCCCGGTTCGCTATCTGCCGCAGCCCGAAACCTTGGCTATTCTTTCGTCTAAGCTTCTTCCTGATTCTAAACACCAGAATTCCCTTCACGGGATTTCGTTCCTCCTGCACTGTTCTGAACGGCGAACTCGGAGCGTCTTCCCGACCTCCGAGTCCTATTTCTCCGTTCGCCGTCCGATTGTTTTGAATCCTCTAAACTGCTTCCGGAAACCTCGTCCCGGGTTTCCTCCCCCAAATTTCCTCTTTCATTCCGCCATTCCGCATGGCCGACTCGTAGCCACTTCCCGGTGACGACAATCTGAGATCTGAATTCTGTCGCCCGGAATTTCGTTTTCTCTGCGCCGTTTCAAACGACTTCCCTGCAGATGATGCCCGAACCTCCAAATGGGGCATCAAATGACCTCCAAATCCAAAATGGATTTCAACCCACTTGCTAGAATTTGGTTTCCTTCCATTTCCAATCTCAAACTTTCAAATTCAACTTCGAGAAGTGCATATGGGAATTCCATTATCATTTTGCCCTTTCAAGCGACATTCTGTCAAGGGATTTCCGACCCAGGAACTCCGGATTGTTTGCACTGCCCTCTAATGATGAAATATCTTGCTTTCGTGATTGTTAAGTATGAACTATGATTGTCGGGCTAATCTTGACATGCAGGTATTTGTCGCTGGCCATTTTGTCAAGTTCATCGTTACTAATTCTCGTCTGTTGTGCAGGATTTATGGAATCCGGTCCAGAGACTTTTGGTGCTTCCAGAAAAGGAAAAGGAATAGCTAAGCCACCAAGGGGCAAGGAGGATAAGGACTTAATGAAGTACAAGTTCCAAGGGGTCCCTATTCAATCCCGGATCACTACCCTTTGGAGAGACGTTTTAGATACCAACATCGGGCAAGTCGATGTTGATGAATTCACGCAAAGGGTCAGAATGAACCCGAAAACAGCAAATGCCAAGTTGATAAAGAGCAGTGGACTTGCTAAGGTTGCAGGTTTCCCACCGGCCTTAGTGGCCCCGGAGCTGGTAATGGCATGTGTGGAGGCATACCAGTCTGATACCAAAACAATTGTGGATCATGAGGGGAATATCCTTGCGGATATGTCTCCATCGGGTATAACTGAGACCTTCCACATTCCCGCCTTCGAGAGCATGGAGGTCCCCACCTTGGAAGACTGTAAGGAGGTGTGGGAACAGGACCCATTGGATTATAAAAGGCTTATCAACCAGTGTCGGTTGAAGGACAAACGGGCTAGTGCTGGGAAGCTCCCTCAGGAGCTCTACCGCATCGATTTCCATGAAGACTACCATGACCTTGTAACTCTACTCAACCGAGTCATGGGCCTTCCCAGCGCAGTTTTCTTTCAAGAATGGATGTTATATTTCATAGAACAGATTCTTCGAGGTAAGGGCACCGCCTTCTATTGGGGCGAGATTATCAGCGACTACTTCCATGAGCAGTTTACCACTGTGATGAAAACTAACAAATTCTTCATGACCTCTTACTTGGTGTATTCCCTCGCCAATCGGCGACATTATCAAGGATTGACAATGGTGCCCAGTGATCCATCGGGGCCAGAGCTCAAACCATATGACAAGTACCCTCAGTTGCAGTTTAGGAATTTCAAAAGGAACTACTACAGGGTGAATGACGCGTTCATTGCCCACGTCATCCGATTGGTGGGAGGAGATTTTCATAGAAGGACGTCCCATAGTGCCAGGGTCCTCCTCAGACAATACACCTTCTAGTACATACAGTTCCCAAGGTTCACATACATTCGCGCCAAAGGATTCTTAGACAAACCAAACAAGCTGCCCCGGTACCCAAATGACCGGATTGTTCTCTTGGAACTAACTCGACAGCTGCGACACATTCACAGTGTCTTGAGTGAGAAACATCTAGCGGGTCCCGTCTACCCCATGAACCTTGGTCAGGGGATGTATAAGGTCCACACTTCCCAGTGCGCAAGATATTCGGAAAGGGAGCTGACAGAGTATAATTTTGAACAATACACAGCGAGGCCACGAATGGATCCCTATGGCCATGTCAGAAAGGCACTGGGGCGCTGATATGCCCACCTCCACAACATTGAGGACTTATGGGCCAACTGTAGGGATGATCTTGAGGTACAATTGCGATATTATATGCGCATGAC